>JASDQU010682973.1:927-15764 GCA_032191745.1 Picea mariana
GTCAATGGGATGCCTTCAATCCGCCAGTCAATGATGCATGTATTCCTACAGACATCACTCTCTCAGCCATGAGGTCTAAAAGAATCTCCTCCATTGACTTCTCCAATGCACTTGGTTCCCCTGACATTCGCACTTATAACAAAATAAATTGGGTAGGCGAATGCACAAGCGAGGTAATCAAATATATGGCGAGGTCTAGAAAGATCAACTTGATACAATGGATTCTTTTTTAGATCGGATATCATGGTTTGCAAAAAGTGGTCTCAGGGTAGTGTCCAACATGTTAAATACACAAGCATCATAACAGATTTCTCCAATTGGTAGGAATGCCTCAATCAATACGAATCAGTTCGTTATGGTGAGGTCTCAATGGTCCAACGATAGTCTTTTCGGAAATAATTGTGTTTCTAGCCATTCTAGAGCATCATTCTAACAATCAAGGTGCCTCCAATGGTGATATAGCTTTGCCATGGTGAGGTCCCATTCTGTGTGGCCCTGCTATTTTAGCGAGGTTCAAGTTATGCAGATCTATCTCCTGCAAATCCTTTTCTATAACTTTTCATAGTTTTTCTAACTTGGCTTTCTTCTTACTGAGATTCCTTGCCTTCTTTACTTTGATCCGTGTCTCTGGATTCCTATTTCCATTCGTATTCTTATCATTTATTAGCGTAGTGACTTCGTGTTGTTGAAGTTCTTTCAAAGGATTCAAATATAATACCTCTTTTCTTAGTAGGCCTTGGGTGGACATACTTTCTTCTTGCATGGATAGGTCCTTTAAACCTTCTTGCGCTCTTTCAACTTTGACAGCTAGTTCTCTAGCCCTCTGTTTCTTCAACTTATCCTCTTCTTCTTCTATTAGTCACTCTATTCTTATGGCTATGAGGTCCCTTAGTTCTTTATTTTTCTGTTTTGTAGTTTCCTCCTATGTTTTCCTTCTGATCTAATTTGTCCCAATCGAAGTCATTCCTAATAAAAGTGGAAAAGGAGCGTTGTTCTCAACAAACCTAATAACTTCAAATTCTTCTTCAGTCAAAGTTCCATAAGCAATCATAGGTATATTAGTAACTCTTCCACATAGGGTTATCATCTTTCCTTTAAACAAGCCTATCCTTCCCAATGAAGGTATTATAGCAAGCTTTCCCAAGATTTCCCAAGTGCTTTCCGACATAATATTCACGTGTGTTTCTTCATATAATACACAATCTATGTCGATGTCTTCTATTCTTGTAACTATGCATTGTTTTTCTTTCATGATTTCTAGTAAATTGATGTCTTTGTGATCATCCATTACTTCTTTTAACTGTATTAACATACTCTCTTATTCTTTTTCTGTATGATTCTTTAACATATCCTTGGTCTCTTGACCTTCTTTATAGTTTTTTTGTCTCGTGTTCATATTTTCAACTTTACTAATCATTTTTTAGAAATCCTCAACCTAATGACCAATAGATTTACAACAAAGACAAATAGGACATGTACTAGGGCATTCATTAGCAACATGTACTAGCCTTCTTCAATTATAACACAATGTCAATCCTCTCTTTCTTTTAAACGATCCCTAGCCTCTCTTGTACTACGCACTGGAATCACAATGTTGGACCTGCAATCTGCAAAAATTCTTTCTAGGTTCATGCATCCACTTATTAGTCCAAAAATTCTTTCTATTCATAGGAATAACATATTTTTCTCTATTTCTATCAAATTTATTCAAATCAACACTTTCTTCTAACTGTTCCCTAGTTTTCAGACTAGGACAAAATATAGAAAACATACCTTGATTCATACTTTCAAAGACAAAAATTCCACTTATCTTACCTTTACCAGAGCACAAAGCTTTAAGATCTTACCTCTTTTCTTTAGATCCACTTTTTTCTTAGCACAGAGCTTCACAAGTCAAGTAGAAAACTGTGCACTACAACAACAGATCTATGCACATATCTTTGTTGATCCCCAATATATTACATAGCTGAGAGTAAATGCTCGTTTCTCCCTTTGTTTTTCCTTCTTTATACTTACCTGTTTTCCCCTCTATTATCCCTTTGTGGTTCTATACTTATTCACATTTCTATGATCATGGCTTCCCGGATTGGCAGCTTGTCTGATGCTCATATTCATCTATATCTTCACATCATGAGCTCAACCAACTGTGGTGCCTTTCAATACTTAGCCAATTATCTGGCCATTAGGTCCTAGGTTAGTGCTATCAAACTCATTTTCCCCTTGTTCCGTCATATACATCTTGAACCCTTCCATGATCTAAAATTTATGCTTTTACTAGTAAGAACTCATGAGGAGCTCGAAAAGATTGGCATTAATAAATGAATAGTGGATGTTGTTCTGTGATATACTTACCCCTTTTTTCATTTTCTTGTTCCCCTCTACTATCCCTTTCTGGTTATATACTTAGTCGTCTTTCTATGATCATGGGTTCCCAGATTGGCAGACTAACATATCTTCATCTCCATCTATATCCTCACATCACGAGTCCGATCGATCATCGTTCCTTTCCATACTTATCCATTTTTATGGGCGTGGTTTTAGGGGTTGGTGCTATCAAACTTTGTTGTTGCTTGTTCTGTGATATACATATTGCACTCAAAACTTTGGTGATCTACAATTCCACCATGGACTCGAACTCACAAGCTTCACTCTACTCGAGTTCACAAAAGTTTCAAAGCATCTATCGCTGCCTTCCATCCCCACTACCTTTGCTTCCTTCCCAATGAACATTAATTATGGTTTTAGTAGTGACAACTCAGCACACTCGTACGAAACAATTGGCATTAACAAGCAAAAAACCTTGAGGACATCTCCTATTAACATGCATTAAACCACCATTTATGGTACTCTGAAGGACCATCGTTTCTTTTCATAATTGGCCAATTTTTTCCACGTGTTCCCTGATATACATAAGGACCATCTTGCACCATCTACCATTCATTTCAATACTTAGCCGCAATTTGGTTGTACGTTCATGACGTGGTACATTTCCATGGTTGCACATGATGCAACCATTGTGTATCGAGTCTGGCATAATGTTTCCCTATTACATACTTCCACACTTTTTCGATTGTGGTATCATGGATTGGTAGGATCAAGATGTTGTTTCCAATGTTTCACGACTTGAAAACAATACCCTGAGTTCTATGATATACACTTTGTCTACAAGAATGCATCATCATGCCCTCATCCATTTTACGCATTTTGCGGTCAACACTTCTGAGACATACAGCTTGACCATCGGGCACTCATCTGTGTTGGTTATCTCTTGTAATGCTATTTTGAATCTCGATTGACCGCTTTCAATAATTATCCATTCCTTAATTGTTGTTCCTTGTCCCCACCACCTGTGTACTTATTTATGGATGTGAAATTAATAATCTTTAATGCTAATAGTTCACCATGCAAGAACTGTGAACATTTTCATTAATGAGTGAAAGGATCAAGGATATCTCCCACACTTCGACGATATACAAATTGACTGTCAAAATCCCACATCATCCCCTCTTCGGTGTTACACATTTTTCACTAAAAGTTTCAAGATATACAATTTGACCCTCGGGGCATCACATCTCCTGGGAAACCATTCTCACCCTAGTTTGAAGCTCGTCCAACCACTTTCCATACTTTCCCATTTCATGGAGTCTCTTTCGTGGATCCTCGGGTTGGCAAGTTCACGAAATCTCCAATTCCTAGTCACTGTTTACTGTGCCCGCCACCTTCACATTTTTTTCAAAGTGTGCAATGACCAAGGTTTAATGATAACAACTCATCATGCAGCAATCGTACACACCATCCTTAGTGAGAAAAATGCTCGACGAGATAGTCACATTGGCTATCACAACACAACTTGCCCAGAAATATCTAGAAAAGATCTTGCCACGTAATGGAATATTTATTACAAATTTCAATATATTAACAAAAACAAGTCTGGCCTACCATTTCCCTATTCCACACTTAGCCACTTTTTCCATTGCGGTTTCCGGAACATGTGGGCTCACGATTGCGCTTCCAATGTTTTGAGGCCTGCAAATAGTACCCAGAGTTTCACGATATACAAATTGACCTCTGGACTATCCCATCATGCCCTCTTCTATGTTATGCATTTTTCACTCAAAAACTTATGAGGCATACAATTTGACCCCCGTGCCCTCACCTCTCATGGTTATTCCTTGTAACACTATTTTGAAGGCTGGTCGACCGCTTTCCATAATTAGCCATTCCTTAATTCCTCTTTCCATCCCCATGAACTTTGTACTTCTTTCTAAATATGCAATTAGTAAGCTTGGATGCTAATATATCGTAATGCAGGAACTATCAACATTGTCATTAATGAGCGAAATAATCAAGGAGATCTCTCATTAATACACATTAAACCAATATTTGTAGAGAGTTATATTATCCCTTCCGATTGTTCATCTCAAACAAGATGAAATTTCTTTCGTGGCTCATCGCATTGGCGCATTCAGGAAATTTCCAATCCTTAATTGCTCTTCGTCGTGCGTGCCATCTTCGCACTTATAGGTATGCAATTACTAGTCTTTAATGCTAACAACGCATCATGCAACAACCGTCCAGATTGTCATTAATGAGAGAAAGGCTCGATGAGATCTCCCATTCACATGCATTGGACCAATATTTGCGGAGGGTTATATTATCCCTTCCATATCTTCGTTTCAAACATCGTCTGGAGCAAATGAACGTTCTCGTAAACTTATGGCAACATATCGACAATAGTTCTGTGGAGATATAGTGAATATCTTAGTATGCAAGGACCATAAATTCCAGTGGTCCATGGCATACTCTTACTATTCATCCCTTTACACGCAGAAAAAAAATGATTTGGACCTCTCGAATCGCTCGTGAAGGCTGTGTCCCTCAAGTTTTTTATTGTAATGAGGTGGTCTCTTGGTGTGCTAAAAAATATATTTCAAGCCAAATAATTATTCCACTGCATGACCATTCTCCTATTTCTTTGTCACCTCAGGTCGTCTGCAAGATATTAAGATTGTCGGAGCCAACATTGACCTTCATAGGACAAGACTGCAAGAAGTTCCTAGAAAATCATGATAATGGGTTGGACCTCTTACTCGAGTTCCTCTAAAACTCGACAACAGTTCCTGAAGATATCACAAAGTTCCAGGTCAGTTCCTTTAAAAAACCATTCCGGGAAATTTCTTGGATGTTTACAAGAATAACAGGATAGGAATCCATGATAATCATTTCTCGCATGGTTCTTTATATTTTGTATTTCACAGCCAAGGAAAAATTCATTGTTGATTGGGGGAAGCTAATTTCCATTGCAATTTGTTACCATTTGTCACGATTCAAAGAAGATAATAAATTTTATATGTCATCCTACTTGATTTTCGCATTAGCCCATTGTTGTCTGTTTCCAAAACTATCTTTGTCCAAGGAGACAATCTATGAATTCAACCCAGTAACATTTTGGTGCCAGGCCTTGTGGAGGCACAAGGCCTCCCATTGTTTTTATGAGGTTTTTAATGACTTTGTCTCAGTTTTCAAATATTTATTGTTAGGAAAGGATGCTCGTTGGATGTATGGCCAGGCAACCAAGGTTTTGGACAGGAAGGGGACAATTGAACAAATGGAAAATTACAGTGTAATAATGATTTTTTGATCCAAGGAAAATATTGCTTTCCTTCCATGTCATAACACGAATAAGATGTTTGTTACAGAAATAGCAAGGAAATACAACTAGTGCTTGCATTTTTTCCATGGAAAGAAAAAAAAATAGTTCATTCCTCTGCCTTGGAAATTCAGGGACTTCGTGTTCAGGAATGTCAACAAGATTGATGAATTTGTAGGGCATTTCAAGAACTTGAACCTAAGATATGTTGAAAGGCTAAGAGGGTTCGACCCTCATGGGATTTTTCTAGAAGATTTACTAGTTGTTTCCTTTAGCAGCTATTTTATCCATACATGCCTGACTGAAGATAGAGACAATGATGACAACACTCCTCTTGACGATGGCAGCATAGATACATTACAAAGAACAATTGAATTGTACATAGATCAAGGAAAAGAATCTGGTGAGAAGAGTGTCCATTCCCTAGCCAACACTCCCAAGAGCACCACATAACGGAGCATTACTTCAACAACCCACCCCAGTGAGAAAGAAACCCATAAACCTTCAAATGGAGGAGAATATAAGAACCCTCCTTGTCTAAAAATCGATAGCTCTCACAAGATTCCCGTGACGAAGAAGAGTAAAAACATTGTAGGGAAGGCAAAAGAGCCTAAAATTGAAAGTGAGAACATGCAACCCGAGACTGTTGTGGATGATGTATTCCTAAAAGTTCATCAGTCTACGGACGTGATGTACCGTAGTTCCACAATAGAAATAGTTGAGACCGACATTTTTTACGAAGATGAATTCTTTGTATTCCAAAGTGTTGTTTTTGACAACCAATCTAAAAATTTGATTATTGAAAAGAGAGATGTAACAAACAAGAAAGGGAAATATCGTTCAGAAATTAACCTTAAGAACATGCAACCATCCCAAATCTCTCGATTTCACTGAGGAAGCGCAGATGCTCTTGATGATTCCATTGGAGGAATTGAAGCAGATAATGCAAGACTGAACGACCAAATCAAGGAATTGGATGAGGCTTTGATTCCTACCCCATTCTTTGCCAGTTCTTTAGCAAAAACCATGCTTGCCACCCCTACAGCCAAGTTAAAAGGATCCTCCAGCCTCCTCACATCCCGTAGACGTTATGTAGAGAAGAATATCAAGAAAATAATGGAGCTAATTCCTTTCGAATGAGGGAATATGATTTGCATGAACATTTGTAGGAAAATTTAAAAAATCAAGAACATTTATATCTATAGACGATGATCCCTTTTGGCAACCATGTCATCAAAATCTTAGATCTGAAAAGAAAACAAAAATATCTCCCCTCCCCAAACTGGATCAAACAATTAAAAGCATGCTGGAAAGAGAAAGTTAAGAAGGTACACCTCATTGATGAATCATGTGAACAAGCCATATCAGAGAAAGAAGAATTATTCAGAAACCTAACTGAAATAGACCTAGCTGGAAGTACCAACGAGGTTCAATACCCAAAGTTAATCCTCAACTGCTTGTCCTTAATCAAGCAATCTTTCGATGAACAAGTTGATATTTTAAAGGGGTTGTCTTTAGAAATTTTTTACGACATCCTTGAATATGGTCAAGATGATGTGGAAAATTGGATAGTGAACTATTCGAAAAACAATAAAGAAATTGAACAGGATCTGCATAGTATTTCTATGGATCTAAGGAAATTATAAAATGAGCTTTTCAACATAGAAATCCGGGATGAAATCAATGTGGCCCCCATGAGAGTCTACATTGAAGAATGACTCCAAAGGAGAATGGACAAGTTCACAGACGAAGGGAAACAACCGATTGGCACGATTCTTGTGGTCGTCGACGAGAGCAACGAAATACATCAACTTCATAGTAATTTTATACTAATCACATCTTTCTTTCTTTATCAATCCATTTATTCCACCTCTTTAAATAGAAATATCTAACCAAAGATTGATAACTTCCAATTTCTTCTTTTCAGGTCTTCTTCTCTACCACCACACACTTCTTCTTTCTATAGTCTTGTTTCTTTTACTTATTTATTTTAGGGCTTGTGAGAGCCCCAATCCCAGTCTATATGACAAACACATTTAAATTTCCAAAAATATGTAACAGATTCCAGAAATATGTAACAAACATTATTAATTTTTGATAAATTTCATAGAAAACTAATTCGGGAAAAATTTCGACGGTGCCTTGTGTTTTGTTTCCCCTTCTAACTATGTTGGATGTCAAGAAATTGTGTCTCTTATATTTGAATGTTTAATGTGTCCAAGAACATTTATTTAAAAAAAATAAAATAAAATACTACTTTCACTTTTTATTGCTTCAAGTCATTACAACGGAAAATTTCTAAGTCCCATATTTGAACTATACACACTCGAGGAAAAACATTAAACAAGAGTATCAAATCTATAAAAAAATGCACTAGGATTGACATTCTTGTTCGCATATTAACCCCATATTAATATAATATTATTGTAAACTAATTCGAGAGGTTCTTCGGGGCTCAATTACTTCAACAATGACATTCTCCCTAGGTCATCTATCATCATGTCTTATGGATGGCATGTGACACACTGACACCAGTCATTTTCTGCATGGATACCACCTGTACTTCAAGCTGCTTCCAACATGTGCACTTCTATTTCTCCCTAAATCTAGCCATAAGAGTGCATTTATTCTCATTCCAAATACAAATTAAATAATTTGACTTTAAAAATATCTTTAAATATTTGGTTTTAAAACAATTTTAGAAATAAATTCTTCTCAATCATAAAATTAAATCTTTTTCATAATTTTTTGAAATTCTAATCCAATACAAATATACAAATTTTATATATATATATATATATATATATATATATATATATAAATTTTGTTTATATAAATCCCCAGATGGGGTGTTAGTGGATTCCCCGTGGCGATGAATGGGAACGGACATGGTGCAATGCAACACAGAGCCATGTGACGGGCCCGTGCAACAGGACAATGTCGTCCCGAGAGAGTAATGGCGTTTAAATTCGCCATGATGGTCGAGGTAAGGGGCATTAACGCCACCCTTTGCTCCTCCGCAATTTGTATTATGGCTCGGCTCGTCGTTTTTGGCATTGCACCTTGTATGCGGTCTGAAGGGCTCCTCCCTTCATGGCACAAACATAACCAGGCTCGCTCAGAGGCTATCTCCATTGTTTATCTGCAACTCTGGTTCATCCCTGTCCAGACCTGCTGACCTGCACCCATGAAAGAAAGGATTAGAGGAAAGCCGAAGAGGGGCTCACCCTGGAAGCCCCGTAGACCTCCTGTCTCGCCTTCAGCCTCCCCTATGACCGGCTCCTCCCCAACTGCCACCCCACCACCTGTGCATTCTGTACATCTTCGCTCCGCGGTTACCCCGTCACCTTCGCAGTCTTTGCTATTACACTCCATGGCCACTATCCCACGAGGGTCGACTCCGATTCAACGTTGTCCTCAGGACCCCCGGATGCAATTCATAGCGACCATGTCCTTCCCTGGATCCTCGAGCACCTGGAGAAGTGCACCACTGGCTTTGGGAGAGTCCAAACGACTACGTCTCCACCCTGTGGCACACCTCGACAGTGAGCACTTCAGAGAACGATTGGGCATCCTGTATGATTTAGTCTTCGAGCTCCGGAGGGAGGTGGCAGACCTCAAGTTCCGCTTGCAGGCCATAGAAGACAATGTCGCAACCTTTCTTCATATCCTTTCAACCATGCAATCGGAGCTCTCCTCGGACCCCGCTGGCAATACTCCGGGGGAGGCACTTGACACTGAGACGGATAGCATGCTGCGACAGGCAGCAGCAAAGCAGAAGGAAGCGGAACGAAGCGGCCCAGTTGAGAACAAGGAGCGTGAGGAGCGAAAGGAGAAATGCTAGGACGACCAGCCGACCAACATCGAGGCAGAACCATGGACAGAGGACCTCCGAGCCACGTGGTTAGGCTATTCGCCAGGTGTTTAGCTCTCTTTTGCTATCCATCCAGTTTCTTTAGGCTCCTAATCTAGATGGCAATTAATATGAACTATATATGTTTTCTGAACCAGCAACTTTCTAAGACTTGTGAATTGGGGGCTAGCTGGACTGGTTTCCCCTCTGTTGGGGCAGTCTAGTAACTATAGCCAGTTTCATATTGTATTTTGGAAACTTTTTTTTAGCTTTAGCAGACACTAAATATAATATATACTTCTTACTTACAAAAAAAAAATATATATTTATATAAAACAAATGAAATAAATATATTTTAAAAATTAATTACAAGGTTTGATAGTTTTATATTAATTATATTTTTGAATTTATTAAAATCTTTTTCTGTTTTATAAAAAAAAAACACCTTAAACCTCTGAAATTCTGGAAATAAACCTGATATTTCACCTACTCTGTGAAATCACATCCAACATAAACATTATCACATTAAACAACATTAAACAGAACTTGTATGCCTAATATCGATATCCTAAGATATCAAATAAATTGGATTAAAACAACAATTAATTAGCGGAAAGAAATATTAATTTACCTGAACAAGGAGGAAATATTGCTTCTCTGTCTTCTGTGCAGGAGAAGATAGTTGTAAATAAATATTAGTTTATCTAACAAGGAGAGTAGGATATAAATAAATGTTTTCTGCACAATAAAGATGGGGAAAAAGTTGACTGAGCTCCAGAGATGGTGTAAGATCTCCAAAATCGTTTATGGTAGAATCGGTTACATGCTTAATCAGTTGAGTTTGAAAACTCTTTAATTGTTAGTTGTTAGTGGTTTTGTTTAGTTGTTTTACGAAATGTATATTTTAAGTGAAATGATAGATATATATTATTTATAATTTTTTGTTTTTCAAAATTTATTTTTAAATATATATATATAGATTTAGCATGTTGAGAATTTTTTAAAACATTTAAATTATACAAAAGCAATCTCTCAAATCTTTGAAATCTAATAATTTCTGACCAAATTTTACACCAATATCGAAAAATCATCATTTCTTAGAATATTTAACCTACTACATCACTGAGGATCCATTAAAGTAACGTAACTGCTTACCATCCATTAAAGTAACTGAACGCGAAAATACCTTATTATCTTAATAACGCATGTACTATCATCACCCATTCAATTCACGATATTAATTAATTCAAATAAACAGAATATATTGTTACAAGATAATGAATTAATGTTGCAGTGAAGTGCAAAGTGTAGATTACGTTTTTCTATATTCGGCCGTCTTGTATTGTCATATATCGAAATTCAACCGTAAGGCCAAGAATTTGCAAGAATATCTTTGCGAATATATTTAATTCAACGGGTGCATGATATAGCGCCGTTGATATAGAGAAGCGTGCCTCTTTGTTTCTCATTTTGGGTTTCTTTTGCATTTCTGTGCTTTCGAGCTCCAGTTGTTCCGCCTTTCGATCGCCCACTGCACCAGTTTTCTGCAACAATGCCTCCTCGTGTTGAAAAGAAGAATGCCGGGACAGCCTCGCAGAGAAAAACAGCGGATAAGGCTCCCAGCAAATCCACCAAGACCCCGGCCAAGCCCGTGAGCTCTACCCCACCGAAGGCAGAGCCCGAGGAGCTCGAGAATGCAGAGGCGAAGCCCTCGCCCACTGTTGAAACTCCGAAAGCCGAAGAGAAAGCCGTCGAGCCGTTTCAAGATTTGAACGAACCAAGTGTCGAAGCCGAGCCGGAGAAAGAAATTCCCGTAGAGGATGCGAAGGTGGAGGACATAGAGAACAAGGAAATCAAGGCTGTAATGCACAAAGCACAGCATAATCTGCGTAAGGATAAAGAACACCAGGATGAGCCGGCTCAAAATAATGTAGTCACTGGTGACCAGAGCCATGGAAATGAAGCTGCTGAAGGAGCAGGATGCCGTGAAGAGGTTGTGAAGGGAGACGGGGGTGATGACCAACGTGATGTGGAAATGCCTGCCATGATCAAGGAGCGGAGAAAGCGGAAAAACTTTGAAGTGTTTTTTGGTGGGCTTCATAAGTACGCTGATGAAGAGGATCTGAAGAACGTCTTTACTGAGGTTGCGAAAGTTGTTGAAATCAGATTGCCAAAGAATCGTCGGACTCAGAAGAATAAGGGCTTTGGGTTTGTTCATTTCGCGACTGTCGAGCAAGCCAAAAAAGCAGCGGCAGAGCTCAAGAATCCACAGGTTAGAGGGAAGCAATGTGAAGTTACAATAACCCGAAGTGATCAAGTTACAAGAACCCTAAGTGATTAATTGTTGTCTAATTTATCAAGTGGCTGCTCAGTAATTTGCATACTAGGTTGACATTATTGTAAAGTTGAATGCATGTGTTAAGTTTGAAATTGATGGGTAAAGGTTGTTGTATTTTTAATTTAATTGTGCAATTTTATAGCTAATTTAAATAATCAATTTTGGTATTAGAAATAGGAAATTAAGTTTGATTTTTGGTATTAGAAATAATAAATTAAGTTTGAAATTGATGGTTAAAGGTTGTTGTAGGTTTACTTAGCAGTTGAATTCTACAATTTTGATATTAGAAACAAGAGATTGGGATGAATTTGGTGATTTCAACAAATACTCAATATTCACAAAGTGCATAAAAAATTAAAAAATATGTTTAATAAAGAATAATATTTAACATGTTACAAACTTTAAGAAAATAATATTTAACATGTTACACACTTTAAGAAAATAATATTAATATAAAATAAAATCTCAATTATAAAATATTTCAATATAGTAATAAGATTTGTGATTAGTATAGACATCATATAAATGAAAACCACAAGTTAAAAAAAACCACATTGCATTGCATGGCATCAAAACCATGAACAATAATTGTAAGGCTTGTCCATATAGAACTTTACCAAACAAAAATCTAGGTATAAAAATGCTATCATTTTAAAAATGAGCAGTGTGATAATGAATAACATGTTCAGCATAATAAAAATTAACAATATAATAATAATTAACAAAGCATAATAATGATAATAAGTACCTCAAACTGATGTTGTTCTGAAGTTCTGTCCAAGCTGAAGTTTTGCCCAAAACTGATTAACCTCCCAGCCAGCTAGGAACAACCTATCCATCTCCCTAGCCCTAGGATTCCTTATGGTTTCCTGGCCCCTGAGCCCAAAATTCCCAGCAGCAGATGCCCCATGTGAAAGTCCTCAAGTCTGTAAGAACAAAACAGTTGCAGAATAGATACACATTCTGAACTGCCTCCTCCCTTCTCCTTTCTCTCCTCCAACTTTTCTCACTCTCCCCTAATATGAAAAAAAATGTTACTCCACCAAAGCATTCCCCTTCCCGAGTCCCCCCCCACCTTGCCTTATCCTCTTCTCCTCCCTTATCCAACCACCTCATTCCCCCATTAAACCTCGACCACCTTATCCACCCATTAAGTCTCAACCTCCTTATTTCCCCCGTCACCCCCCCCCATAAATGGGTCCATCTACCAATACAATTATATCATAAAATAAGTCTTAAAAAAATCAAAAATTAATAATTTCTTGAACTTATATTTATTAAACAAATATTTAATCATGATACTTAAATAATTAATTAGGGTTGTTACATACACCCACCCTTCGTCTCGAAGTTAAAGTAATTTATAACAGAAGGGAAATGACACATGGTTCACACATTCATATCCAATAAACAAGATTATCAGTAAGTAAGCCAAAGAAAAATCATACATACTAGTGTACATGTGCAAAAATTCATTTCTAGCTAGCACATACAAGTATTGCGCATGTACTATTGACAATAACTATCACCTTTATAGTAATTCTTGTATGCATCCAATCCAATCAAAAAGACTATTCATTTTATAAAATAAAATAAACCAATTAAATGTTTGCGAAATACTTTAGTTACAATAATCTAGCTCAACAATGTTTATTTAGACTATTGTAGTTTAGTTAAGTAATTATTTTCAGAAAGGAAAACAATAAATTCCACAATAAGAAAAATATCCATACACTCTCAACTATTTCTATTCATCCTTCCTCCCTAACTTACTTTCATCTTCCATTCCTATCCTTCCTTTGATAGACTATCTTGGAATGTCAATTATAATGACCTAACTCCAAATAGAATCCATAAGCGGAAGTGTCACTATCTTGACCAAGCTTCCTCAGTAGACAACTAACAGTCATCATCACACGTCTAGGGGAGCATGAGGTAACAGTGTCCTCCCATGACTCCAGGTTTCAGAGGATACACGGTGGGAAATGCCTCCAGCCCTCCTAATAGGACCAGGGTCCACACCCTACAATGGAATATACTGTGGCACCATGTTGGTGGGAATTTTTTCATTGTCTCACCACCTGAAAAACTTGTATTGGTCCACATATCATAGCAATGCATTCGAACCCAACATAATTTCACATAAAAATATTCATACCATATTGTTTCTTGGTCGATGGTCATGATATCCACTTTTATTACCATTATCCTTTAGCTATTTCATAGCCCATTAACCTGCAGATTAGTCTATAACACAACTCATACATATCTATGCATTATCATCATGTAAATGTATTCGACCATGATCTTAATTCGGTATCCACGTACCAACAACTTTAAATGTCAAAATTTTTAAGTTAGAAATAGATCGCATAATATCCCCATAATTCAATTAACGTTAAACCGTTCATAGAATTTTCATTCACATAATAGATTGCATCATATCCATCATCATTCAAATAACGTTAAACATTCATAAAATTTACATTCACATAATAGATTGCATAATATCCATCATCATTTAAATAACATTAAACATTCATATAGGTTCATACATCTTAAAAGTTCAATTGTACCATTAATAGTTTCACAATGAATAAAAAATAAAGGTGATTAGGCCTCAGGTAATCCTAGCTGTCTAAGTCAAAAGGTTGTATTACATACACCCAACCTTCGAGAAAAATATTCTCGAGGGCGTTAAAAAACTGAGGGGTGATGTCTTTGTAAGGTCTTTTCATCCTCCCAAATAGCATATCCCATTATATACTAGCCCCATTGGGCCTTCAGTTGGTTAGAATTATGTTGAGCCTAATAATACATTAATTGGATACCCTCAATCAGTAGGCCTTCACTATATCCAACTCAAATTTTATTATCACTTGTGATTTGGTTAAAGTTAAGACACACTTATCTTACATGGTTATTCTTCATAATCTCCATGTAGGATTCCAATACTTAAAGTGTAGCTTGTAGGTTAACTACTAGTTAAAACCTTA
>JASDQU010682973.1:16245-37961 GCA_032191745.1 Picea mariana
ATTGACAATTATAACCCATTTACTACTGCCTTGATTATCACTTTAGCTTGAGCAATAACACACACACACACCATCGCTACATTTTTGCATGCCTAGGAATATTGACTAAAATATTTTCATACGATCATTACGTGGGGTAGACATTTGAAGGTTTCTTTGGTTTCCATTCTTAATTAGTCATATTATTTTTAGGTCATAAATATTAGATCTTAACAAGATAAATGTCAATTATATGATCCTCTTATCATATTCGAGGTACACATGCTTCTAACTACTAGAGTAATTGACCATGTTTTAGTTAGCGCCTCTAACTCAAGACTAAGTTTTCTACTAGGGTCCACTCCATGCTCTACAATTACTTGACTTTAAGGTCTTATTTTCTCCCAATTGAACTTCACATGTGTCAAATTTTATATCCTATATTTGTAAGCAGGGGCCTCCTCTGTCAGAGAAAGAAGCTTGCTGGTTCACTACTTGTCTATGTGCAATCTCCCTTCACCATTGATCTTTGGATTTCTGCTACTTCTGCCAGAACGAATACCGGCGGGTTAACCACTTTACTTCCTTTATCTTTTTGAAGTCCTCCACTCGAAGTCCATCGAGCGCTTTCCACACCAGTTCTATTTGAATACTAGGGATGGTTTCGACAAACTTTCAGAGCTACCACTGCCCTTAGCGGCCTCCTTGCCTAGCAGGACTTACTACCACTGATCCACCGATGCCTTACACCACAACCACCATCAACCTTGCCAACCGGGAGAACAACTTAGACTTAAGAATACCAACGAACAACAGATGCAAATACCGGCTAATGGAGTGAAGTCACAATGTGCACATATAAAACAGATAATAGACAAGCATCAGATTGAATAACAGAGATAAGCGGAAGTCTTTTTGTATTAACAGAGCATGAAAGCCTTTCTGGGAATTACAAATATTGTGCCTGAGGCACTGATACAGACTGAGTATGATGCTCTTCACTCTTACAGACTTACACACAGAATGACTCAAAGCTTCAAACAGGAGGGAAGCTTAGAAGACTAACTAACTCAAGACTCACACTATCTCACAATTTCGGGAATGGATCCGAATGAGATCTCACCCTATTCTTATACACATTTGAGACGATGGAGTCATAATGAAGCATCAAACCCGAATAGACGTATGGTCCTACTTGTCGACCACTAAATCTACTTTTATGATTTGGCAGAAGTATTCACGCAGGAATCTCTGACCGAAATCTTTATTTATTTCAAATCACACCGAAAGTAAAATATGATAAAAAATTTGTCGGGGTTGTCACGTAGGATTCCCAGATCAAATCACCGAAGGTAGATACAATAGTAAATCTGACGGGGTGATCGTGCAAGAATACCCGACCAGAGTACACACATCCATGACAGTAGAAAGGACGATCATATGCCAAATAGTGAAGCATCTTGGAAATGTGGGTCAATCCGCACCAAAAGTCGAAGAAGTGCTCCGAGTTTCCAAGATTCCCACTATGAGACATGACAACACTTATCTAATTATGTACAAAGTGGAGATTGTTACGGTAATCCACGGAACTCGGATGACACCACTGTCGGTCATCTAGACATGAATACATACATAGTGGAGTTTATGGGTAAACCCACAGAAAACCATCATTCAAAAGGATGATCACGAAAATGCCTGAAGTTGTACGGATCCCAGTGTTCAGTGTAAATTTCTCTGACTAATTCAGGATCACGATTATAACTGTCTCCTTGATGAAGCAGAAATTTTGTTCAGATAAGCCATGGATGTTTTTCTCTAATAAACATCATTTTGTATTCTTCTTCAGAAAATAGATCTCTAATTGTATCTAGGCTTCTGTTGTGGAAAATAAACATTTTTCCAACTTCTGTAACATCAGGATTTATTCCAACTCGATTTAAACCAACTTGATTTCATCATTCCATGATCCATTCTGGTTCAGGCCAATCTCTGAAAGAATGAGCAAATTTAACCATACAATAATAAAATTTATATCGGTCTGTCCAGAGACAGAAATTAAACCACATTGTCTTATATTGTTGGTAGTCTATGCCAAATATTTTTTCATTTGGGTCATGATTTGGCCAATCCTGAACAACTCTCATTCTGTTTATCTGAAAAAAAAAATGGAATGCAACAATTGTCACCCAACTTCTTGTTGGATGGTCATACCATTGGGTATCAGCAGATCTTAGTCTGCTCAAATCTCCCATTTCAATCAGCTTTTCTCTAGATGTAATAGTAATAGGCTGATGGATTCGGCCCAACACATATTGAGGTGGAAGTACAGTTATATGTGTATTAGTGGAGAAGCTTGGTAATCCTACTTCCACTTTCTCTGAGTGCCTTAGATGCCATGAGGGTTTCCAATCTTCTTTGAAGACATCCCAAACAGTGTTATCATCATAATATTCAGTAACTGGAATATTTCTTTCCCCATCAAATACTTCTACTACTACCATGCTTTTCTTATAATATGCAATCTACATATGAGTGTCGGAAATAAAAGGGAACTCTATTCTTTTTGAAGGAGTATTCCCTATTTGTGGCATGGTAATGAAATACCCAGTCTGGTTATCAGAACACAAACAAGATCCATGAAGCTCTACTGCTGACAAAAAAGGAGAGCCTAAAATGCAATCAATAGGCAAATCTGAAATATGAAATCTCATTCCTAGACAATATTCTTCTAGGATTAATGTGCCTCTGGAAACTTCATACTGGAAATCAGTATTTTTATTTCCTAGTCCGGTAGCAGATCCAAAACTAGGACTCCAGTATCTTGCAGGAATTAAATCTTTGTGTAGCAGATTTATATCAGAGACAGTATCTATTAGTGCAGTCAGAGTAAAAATTTCTTGAGAAATTTCTAACTAAACCTTAATATAATACTTCTAGTATTTTATGGGCAAAACCTACATACCTGGCATTCCCTGCATTTCTTCTGTAGTCTGCTCCTGTAATATAGTCACAGTTTCATAGGGAGCATCTTCTAGGGGAGGAGGAATTGATTCAATTCTTTCTTTGATAGATTTTATTTCTTGTCTTGCCCAAGAATCAACTGGATAACTGAGTTCCGTATCCCCTTCTATTTTTCTCAATTTTTCTCTTATCTCATAAACTTCTTTTCTGAGAGAAGCAACATCTTTTGCTAGGTCTGTAACAGAGATATTCTGCAATTTTTGTTCTCTGTTAAACTTGATGTATGTCTTAGTATTTTTATGAAATGATGCATCCAAGAACAAAGGTTGTCTTTCAGGTAATTCAGAACCTTTCCCCCTTTGTTCAGATTTAATAGTTTTGATGAATGTTTCAAGGAGAGGAGTTTTCATTTCCCCCTCAGGAATCCCTTTAATTTTTGCAAGCATTTGAGCTTCTTGGTCTCCTGTATTTTGAAACATACATACTTTCAATTTTTCTTCCCGTATTGGTTCTGACTAAGTGGCAGAACTTTCAGTGATGCTTTCACATGTACCGTAATTTGGATTACTGCAATTGCAGAACTGTTTCATCCAAATTTCTTCATCTGAACTAGATTCATACTGGGATGTTTCTGCAGATGAAGAACAACAACCTTCTTTAAGAAGATGAACTTCTTCTTTTATTCTATGAGGATTATAGGGGCATGAATTTGTATCATGATTTTGTGCCCCACATCTGCTACATTGCAATTTTATGACTATTTGTTTTCTTTTTTGAGCCTCGTCTGCTTTTTGTGCAGAAAATTTACCCTTATTTCTTCTGGAGGCTTCATTATCAGGACATTCATGAGCATAATGCCCTTGCTTCCCACATATCCAACAATTTATCTTTTGTTTGGCTTCATGACTGTGGGTTTTGAGCCTAATATCTTTTGGCTCATAGTAATGGCTTCTAGGCACAAATTTATATATCCCTTTTGGTTTTCTACCCTTTTCTCCCTTATCAGCTTTGTGCCTTTTCTTTCTTTTTCTGACTAGATCTGTCAGATATAATCCATATTGTTCACAAATAGATCTCTGGTCAGGCAGATAAGAAGACTTTGACACAGAGTGTTGGATTTTCATATTAGTGCATAATCCAACCAAAGATTTAGTTATGAGGGAATAAATTTCTCCCCAAGTATAACTTTCATAGGGAAGTTTAAAGACATCTTCCATTTTCATATACTCAACAAATTTACTAGGAGTGCTGCTAAGTAAACCTGTTTCCATAACAGATTCTTGCTATCTTTAACTTCAAATATCCTTTGGGTCCATTCTTTATGAAATTGCTCAAATTCTGACATTTTTCTACATTTCATATTCATGAGAACAATTTCATGTTTATCAGAAATTTCAGTTTCAGTCCCACACCAATGCTCAAGTATTAATGTGGTAAGAGCACCGATCATATTATTTACAGCATTCCCATCAGGATGGTATACTATATCTCCTTCTTCATCTTTTAAAACTTTTGACTTCATTTTGGTGATCATAAGAGGAGATGACACAACCTCCCACCATTTGCTAAGTGTCCCAGTGAAACATTGGATAATGGTTTTGCATGCTTCCACTTCACTTTTTCCTTTCATGCACATGATTTTATAGGACACATACATTCTATCAAGCATCTGTCTAATTTGGGCAATCGACAGGCTATCAATATTCCATTCTTGGAACCAATCATCAGCAAAGGTTTGGATTCAGGGAGTTTTCCTTTCCCGATAACATCAGGAGCTGCTGGCCTAGATGAGTGGGCTGGAATATTTTCATAAGAAGGATTTTTTATGGTTACCAGAGAATGGATGTCTTCTGCAGATTTCTTTGAAGACTCTGGCTCAAATCTCTCAGAAGGAAAATGTAAAGGAAACTTTTTTACAGATTCTGTCTCAGAAGGTTTATATACAGGGGACAGAATGGAGATATGTGAACTTGGAAGGATAAAGGAAGTAGGGATAGGTTTATCTGGTTGACTAGTTCTTCCTTTGATTTCAGTTAAGGATCTACCCATTGTTGAGAAGGCAGTTCCTAATCCTTCCATAATTTCTTCATGATTTCTATTAGATTCTCTTGCTCTGTAAGAGATTTATAATAGAGCAGAATCCATCTTTTCTTTACAATCAATGACTTTTTCTTGGATCTGATCTACAGAATGGACAATAGTATTTGTAGATACTTGCAGATCCATAATTTGTTCCTTTTTAGCATAGTCATTGGTTATATATATCTTTGTAGCCATTCCTCTCAAGGCAGTGTTTGTCCAATTTAATTGTTTAGAAACTGATTGGACTCTTTTATCTATACCAGATAGTTGATTGGCTTCATCAGATAACAATAGGGGAATAGCTCTGGCTTGTTTAGAGCTATCTTCTAAAATAATCTCTTTAAAAGGAGGAAAAGTAGTAGTAGATTCAACAGTACTCCCATCTAGACTTTTCCACTTGTGTCTAGGAGAATCAGAGCTTTCTCCTATTACTTGGACTATAGGTTTTTGCTGTAGTTTCTTCCATTCAAAGAAGGAGATCCAACAATTTGTTTCAGACATATATGCCTTCCATTGTTTTGACAGTGTTTGTTTTTCTTGTTCCGAGGTAATACCGTCAAATTCTTGGGATTCAGGATTTGTAAATAGATCCCATTTTGTCATTTTCTTGATCCATTCTTCATTTATAGATCCTTTCTCACATCCTTTCATAACTGTAAAGTATTTGTGGATTTCATCCATGGAGGGTCTTTTCATATTTTTAGGCAGAGGATTTGTAAATCTACAGTTTGGAATAACTGTATCAAATTGTTCTATGTATCCTAAGCCATATTTTGGAGAATTTGGAGGATGCATGCCTTTATAAATTTCTTTAATGTGAGGATCTAATGACTCAATAGACGACATATAATGGATCATCAAGCATGAAGGTTGTTCTGGAGTAGACACAGACGATTCTACAGTATTATTTACAGATCTAATATAGGTAGATGAATCCATACTCGGTATTACTATCTTTACACAGAAAATAAGGGCATTTAGTCTTGTGTCCACTTAGAACAAGCAGATTAGACAGGCTCCTGGCCGACTCCTCAGGTAAAGACTAGTAAACTTTTCAGCGAGTCGCAGTAGTGGAAACTGTGCCTTTAAACAGCCCGAGACTACTGATACGGCTCTGGATTCAGGGATCTCAAAACACAGATCTAGACTTAATAAAAAAGAGAGAATAGCTTTAACAAATCAGAATGAGTCTGTTATCATAGACTATTTCCTTATTCAATCCAAAAGAAATTCAGAAAGAAGCAAAGAAACATAAGACATAGTTCTTACATTTTGGATGCATCATAATCGGGATCAATGCACTAGTGTACAAAGGGATAGATGCCTATGTGCTATGTACAGTAAGAGATTTAACCCATGATAAATTCACCGATTCTTTAATTGGAGGGATAGTTGCTCCTTTATCCAATGGACCAGTCTATTTTGACTGTTATCCAAATTTTTCTGTGTATACATTTGATGAGACTCTTGCTGATAATTTGAAACTGCAAATCAGGACAACTGGTTTTAGCATGAATGCTAAATGAATAAATATAACTGTCCAAGTTAGGGGATGTTTTAGACACACCAATACTATGTTTCGTGTTGTCTTGCATTATCCTAGTAAAGACTCTCATTCTTGTACTCTGGTTATTACAGACTCATTAAACCAGAAAATGGAACACTACACTATAAAATGGGAAGACCTTTCCTTTCCAACTGATTGGGTAATTGATACCCCTAAAGTGCCAATTCCAAGAGCTATTACTTCGGCACAAATAAGAGAGACTTCAGTCTCTGTTGTAATCTCCTTTCCTCAAAATAGTCTCTCAAAATATGTATCTTATCCTAAACCTGTCAGACCACCACCTCCTCCACCATCTTTCTACTTACATCCCTCCTTACAAACCCTGGCTGGCCAAGTAGGACAAGTTCCTTTTGCAGTAAAGTGTTTTGACTGTGGATAACTAATTACTTTATCTACACTTTCTGCCACTGAAGAAAATTCTAGAGTTCAGTTTGAACATACAAACCATAACCCAAGAACAAACCCACCTCCGCCATCATCCACATGCAAAGACCAATGTCCACATCCACAATGTTCTGACATTCCTTTCCCTCATGATTCTCATGTCTTGGTAATCCAAGATACCCTGTGTACAGAAATAAAGGCAAGGTAAGAAGCCTATTTTCCTAAAGATATAAAAAAGCCATCTTCCTCTGAGATTAGAAAGTTTTTAAGATTATCCAGAGGTTGTACCAAGAGAGATGTAAATACAAATTGGATAAAAAATATGATGAATTGGGATCTTTATACTCATCCAAAAGCAAAAGAATTTGCCAAGAAGACTCCAAACCCAGAGAAAATAAGGTTAGCAGAGGCATGGAAATCTTTTATGGAAAAAGAAGATACGTACATTTGTTTCCATGAATGGAACAATAGCATAACTTCAGCCAAGACTAAAAAGTTAGTTCCACAAAAGGCTGGTCTCATAAGTTGTCCAGTGAATACCCTCTCTATATCAGACATAGGGAGAGAAATTAATCGTATAAAGAAGGCTAGAGAACAAGAACAAAAAGAAAAGGATGACAGCCTTCAGATTCAACATCAGAAGTATCATATCTTAATTGAATTGAAGATTCAAGATCTATATTTCAGATTAAGGACATTGATAGACACTGGATCAGATCTAAATCTACTTAATAAGCATGTCATCCCTGTATCTCTTTGGGAAAAAACACAAGCTACTATTACAGGTCTTGGCAATATAGTAAATAATATTTCTTTTCAGGTCCTAGAAGCAATCCTTTGTTTCCATGATTTCTGCCTAAAAATGAAATTTCTTCTGGCAGAAATTCCTATTGCCTGCATCCTTGGTACCCCTTTCCTAGCAGCAGTCTCACCCCATGGTTCTAATATGGTAGCCCCTGATAAACGAGGATATTTTATAACACTACCAGAAGGAAAGATAGTCAAACTCCCATTTGTGTCTACTCCTAGAATCTCAGACACAGTATCTATGAATCTGGTAAGGACTGAAAAAATCAGAGAACTTCAAGAATTTCAGTCTAAAATTAGAATAAGGGAGCAATTGAAGAGGCCAAGTATACAAGAAAAAATTCTTTCCCTTAAAGAAAATTTTATAAATTCAGTCTGTTCTGAAAACCCGACTTCTTTTTGGAAACAGAGAAAACATGAAGTTTATCTTCCGTATAAAGAAGATTATCAGGGAAAACCCTGCAGAAGTAGAGCTATACCTATGAATGCAGAATACCAAAAGCTGTGTGCAGAAGAAATTGAGAGTCTGCGCCCTGCACTCATTTTCACCTCGGGTATGATAACAGACTCATTCTGATTTGTTAAAGCTATTCACTCTTTTTTTCTGTGTTAAGTTTAGTTTTGAGTTTTGAGATCTCTGAATCCAGATCCATATCGGTAGTCTCGGGCTGTTTAAAGGCACAATTTCCACTACTGCGACTCGCTGAAAAGTTTACTAGTCTTTACCTGAGGAGTCGACCAGGAGCCTGTCTAATCTTCTTGTTATAAGAAGACACAAGACTAAACACCCTCCTTTTCTGTGTAAAGATAGTAATACCAAGTATGGATTCCAGATCAATCTCATTTCGAGATATTAGAAATTCTGAAGAAGCAAGTACCTCTGGAAATGACTCTGTAAATAGTCTAGAGTCAATGTTTTCTTTAAGTATATCTCAGAGTATAAATCATGCAGACATAGAAGAAGTAGAAATAAATCCATAAGCTACATGGAAGCTTCTAGCAATAAATCCAAGTAAGGTCTACGTGATCTAAACATGTTCCATCTCAAAGAAGTTACTAGAGTCTTTGTAAAAGAGTCTATTAGTACAATACAATAGAATAGAAATGTTACATAGACTATTTCCTTATTCAATCCAAAAGAAATTCAGAAAGAAGCAAAGAAACATAAGACACAGTTCTTACATTTTGGATGCATCAGAATCGGGATCAATACACTAGTGCATAAAGGGATAGATGCCTATGTGTTATGTACAGTAAGAGATTTAACCCATGATAAATTCACCGATTCTTTAATTGGAGGGATAGTTGCTCCTTTATCCAATGGACCAGTCTATTTTGACTGTTATCCAAATTTTTCTGTGTATACATTTGATGAGACTCTTGTTTATATTTTGAAACTTCAAATCAGGACAACTGGTTTTAGCATGAATGCTAAACGAACAAATATAGATGTCCAAGTTAGGGGATGTTTTAGACACACCAATACTATGTTTCCTGTTGTCTTTCATTCTCCTAGTAAAGACTCTGAGTCTAGTACTCTAGTTATTACAGACTCATTAAACCAGAAAATGGAACACTGTACTATAAAATGGGAAGACCTTTCCTTTCCAACTGATTGGGTAATTGATACCCCTAAAGTGCCAATTCCAAGAGCTATTACTTCGGCACAAATAAGAGAGACTTCAGACTCTGCTGTAATCTCCTTTCCTCAAAATAGTCTCTCAAAATCTATATCTTATCCTAAACCTGTCAGACCACCACCTCCTCCGCCATCTTTATGCTTACATCCCTCCTTACAAACCCTCGCTAGCCAAGTAGGACAAGTTCCTTTTGCAGTAAAGTGTTTTGACTGTGAAGAATAATTACTTTATGTACACTTTCTACCACTGAAGAAAATTCTAGAGTTTAGTTTGAACATACAAACCATAACCCAAGAACAAACCTACCTCCGCCGGCATCCACATCCAAAGACCAATGTCCACATCCACAATGTTCTGACATTCCTTTCCCTCATGATTCCCATGTCTTGGTAATCCAAGATACCTTGTGTACAGAAATAAAGGCAAGGCAAGAAGCCTATTTTCCTAAAGATATAAAAAAGCCATCTTCCTCTGAGATTAGAAAGTTTTTAAGATTATATAGAGGTTGTACCAAGAGAGATGTAAATACAGATTGGATGAAAAATATGATGAATTGGGATCTTTATACTCATCCAAAAGCAAAAGAATTTGCCAAGAAGACTCCAAACCCAAAGAAAATAAGGTTAGTAGAGGCATGGAAAGCTTTTATGGAAAAAGAAGATATTTACATTTCTTTCCATGAATGGAACAATAGCAGAACTTCAACCAAGCCTAAAAAGTTAGTTCCACAAAAGGCTGGTCTCATAAGTTGTCCAGTGAATACCCTCTCTATATCAGACTTAGGGAGAGAAATTAATCGTATAAAGAAGGCTAGAGAACAAGAACAAAAAGAAAAGGATGGCAGCCTTCACATTCAACATCAAAAGTATCATATCTTAATTGAATTGAAGATTCAAGATCTACATTTCAGATTAAAGACATTGATAGACACTGGATCAGATCTAAATCTGCTTAATAAGCATGTCATCCCTGTATCTATTTGGGAAAAAACACAAGCTACTGTTATAGGTCTTGGCAATATAGTAAATAATATTTCTTTTCAGGTCCCAGAAGAAATCCTTTGTTTCCATGATTTCTGCCTAAAAATGAAATTTCTTCTGGCAGAAATTTCTATTGCCTGCATCCTTGGTCACCCTTTCCTAGCAGCAATCTCACCCCATGGTTCTAATATGGTAGCCCCTGATAAACCAGGATATTTTATAACACTGCCAGAAGGAAAGATAGTCAAACTCCCATTTGTGTCTACTCCTAGAATCTCAGACACAGTATCTATGAATCTGGTAAGGACTGAAAAAATAAGAGAACTTCAAGAATTTCAGTCTGAAATTAGAATAAGGGAGCGATTGAAGAGGCCAAGTATACAAGAAAAAATTCTTTCCCTTAAAGAAAATTTTATAAATTCAGTCTGTTATGAAAATCCGACTACTTTTTGGAAAGAAAGAAAACATGAAGTTTATCTTTCGTATAAAGAAGATTATCAGGGAAAACCCTACAGAAGTAGAGTTATACCTATGAATGCAGAATACCAAAAGCTGTGTGCAGAAGAAATTGAGAGTCTGTTAAAAAAGGAATTAATAAGGAAATCTACTAGTCCCTGGAATTGTTATGGATTCTATGTGAATAAACACTCAGAGCAAATCAGAGGAGTTCCCAGGCTAGTAGTAAATTATAAGCCTCTCAATAAGGTACTAGCAGATGATACTTATCCTATCCCTAATAAAAGTAATATGGGTACTAGAATTGCAGGAGCCAAAGTATTTTCTAACTTTGATTTAAAGTCAGGATTCTGGCAAGTTACAATTGATGAAAAGGATAAGTTTAAGAGTGCTTTTAATGTTCCTGTTGGTCACTATGAATGGAATGTAATTCCATTTGGCATTAAGAATGCACCTGCAAAGTTTCAGAGAATCATGGATGATACTCTAAAGCCATACTTTGACCGGATTATAGTATACATTGATGACATTATGGTATTCTCATCCTCTCTGGATCAACACTTTAAGCATCTAAAGATACTTTTGCAAGTCATAAAACAAGCTGGTCTTGTTCTGTCCAAGAAAAAGATTGAACTTTTTCAGACACATGTCAAATTTCTTGGTCATACTATAAATAATGGCCAGATTACTTTATAGACTCATGCTGTTGAGTTTGCTGATAAGTTTCCAGACAAAATTCTTGACAAAACTCAGTTGCAAAGGTTTTTGGGAAGTTTAAATTATATAAGTCATTTTTACAAAAAATGTTCTCAAGATAGAAAGCTTCTCAATGACAGATTGAAAAAGGATCCAGTACCTTGGACTGAGAAACATAGTCAAGAAGTCAAGAATATCAAAGCAAAGGTGAAGAATTTTCCCATATTACATATTTCTGATGATAATCTTTCAAAGATTGTAGAAACTGATGCCAGTAATATGTGGTGGGGAGCAGTGTTGAAGAAGGTTAGGCAAAAGGGAAAAGAAGAAGTCATTTAGTTTGCCTCTGGTCTATGGCAGGCAGCTGAGAAAAATTATTCTGCTCTTGAAAAATAAATTAAAGTTGCCTTGAATGCTATACATAAATTTGAAATTTATTTGATCTATAAAAAAATTCTTTTAAGGAAAGATGTTGCAGCTATGAATAAAGTCCTTAATAAAGATTTGAAAAGATTAGGAGATCATAAGTTTGCTAGATGGCAGGCTCTATTCAGTAACTTTGATTTCACTATAGAACATATGAAAGGTAGTTCAAACGGTCTACCTGATTTCTTAAGCAGAGAACATTTGCAGCCAGTACATCAAAGTCTTGTAATCTCCATACAGCTTAGAGGAGATTCTGAACATATGGAAAATATTCCTGATTCCCTAAGATGGGAAGATTATACAAATAATTGGGTTCCTAGATGGGGATTAAGGAGTACTAAAATATTAGCCCCTACTACCCAGATTCCCTACTCAAGCCTAGTTCCTGAGGTCCGACATAGGGGAAGCACAAATATCTTGCTACCTATTATAAATCAAGGCAATAGAAGAGCAATTGAAGAAAAATCTTCATTGACAGAACTATTTCATGATATAAATATAATCTGGGACATAAGGGATAATGAAAGGCATCATGAACAATATTTCTGTCTAGATAGACCTAGATTAATCTCTCAGTGGCCGGAAAGAAATGTTGATATTATTTTTCCAGAAACAAGTTTGAATTATCATGATTATAGAAACTTGTGGTGGCAGTTTGTGCAAAATGAAGATATTATATCTCTGGTCAAATTTGGTTATGTAAATACTTCAACTACAGGAAGACCACCTATTTGGTTAGATGACTGGTGGAAAGATTTTGGGCTAAACAAAGAAGAGACAGATCCAAACATTCTTAGCTCTTTCATTCCCCTATCTGCTATTCGAGATTTGAATTATCAAGGACCAAATGATGGTGAAATTCTCAAGATGTTCATTATGAATCATTACCAATGGGGAATCAAATCCAAGACGATCCTATAGAGAATAAATGGTACATTATATATAGTCCAAAAGATCTATACAAAGTCATGGGATACTCTGCAATATCCTGATAGATTTTCTAGTTTTATTGAAAATGACTAGAAAAATGATTCATGTCTTGATGCCCGACAGTGGTGTCATCCAGGTTCCGTGGGTTACTGTAATAATCTCCACTTTGTACATATGTAGATAGTGTTGTCATATCCAATCAGAGAGAATCTTGGAAACTCGAAGCACTTCTCTGACTTTTGGTGCAGATTGACCCACATTTCCAAGATGCCTTACTATTTGGCATATGATTGTCCTTACTACTGTCATGCATGTGTGTACTCTAGTCGGGGAATATTGCACGATCACCCCATCAGATTTACTATTGTATCTACTTTCGGTGATTTGATCAGGGAATCCTACATGACAACCCCGACAAATCCTTTATAGTACTCTACTTTTGGTGTGATTTGAAATAGATAAAGATTTCAGTCAGAGATTCCTGCGTGAATACATCTGCCGAATCATAAAAGTAGATTTAGTGGTCGACATGTAGGACCATTAGTCTATTCGGGTTTGATGCTTCATCATGACTCCACCGCCTCAAATTTGTATAAGAAGAGGGTGCGATTTCATTCTCATTCATTCCCGAAGTTAGAGTCTTGTGAGTCAGTCAGTCTTCTAAGCTTCCCTTCTGTCTGAAGCTTCGAGTCATTCTATGTGTAAGTATTGAGTTTGTAAGAGCGAAGAGCATCCTGCTCAGTCTGTATCAGTGCCTCTGGCAAAATATTTTGTAATACCCGAAGGCTTTTAAGCTCTGTTAATGAAAAATACTTCCGCTTATCTCTGTTAAATCTGATGCTTGTCTCTTATCTGTTCTATATGCGCACATTGTGACTTCACTTCATTAGCCTGTATTTGCATCTATTGTTCGTTGGTATGCTTAGGTCTGAGTTGTTCTCACGGTTGGCAAGGTTGATGGTATTGTGATAAATCGACGTCGGTGGATCGGTGGTAGTAAGTCCCGCTAGGCAAGGAGGCCGCTAAGGGCAGTGGTAGCTGTGAAGGTTCCTCGGAGATCACATATAGTCTTCAAATAGAATTGGTGTGAAAAGCGCTCGATGGACTTCAAGTGGAGGAATTCAGGAAGATAGAGTAAGTAAAGTGGTTAACCCGTCGGTATTCGTTATGGCAGAAGTAGCAGAAATCAGAAGATCAATGGTGAAGGGAGATTGCGCATAGACAAGCAAGTAACAACAAGCTTCATTCTCTCACAGAGGAGGCCCCTGCTTTACAAATGGTATCAAAGACCTGCACTCATTTTCGCCCTGGGTATGATAACAGACTCATTCTGATTTGTTAAATCTATTCGCTCTTTTTGTCTGTGTTAAGTTTAGTTTTGAGTTTTGAGTTTTGAGATCTCTGAATCCAGAGCCGTATCAATAGTCTCAAGATGTTTAAAGGCACAGTTTCCACTACTGCGACTTGCTGAAAAGTTTACTATTCTTTACCTGAGGAGTCAGCCAGGAGCCTGTCTAATCTCCTTGTTATAAGCGGACACAAGACTAAACGCCCTCCTTTTCTGTGTAAAGATAGTAATACCGAGTATGGATTCGTCTGCCTATATTAGATCTGTAAATAATATTGAATAATCGTCTATGTCTACTCCAGAACAACCTTCATGCTTGATGATCCATTATATGTCGTCTATTGAGTCATTAGATCGTCGCATTAAAGAAATTTATAAAGGGATGCATCCTCCAAATTCTCCAAAATATGGCTTAGGATACATAGAACAATTTGATACAGTTATTCCAAACTGTAGATTTACAAATCCTTTGCCTAAAATAATGAAAAGACCCTCCGTGGATGAAATCCACAAATACTTTACAGTTATGAAAGGATGTGAAAAAGGATCTATAAATGAAGAATGGATCAAGAAAATGACAAACTGGGATCTATTTACAAATCCTGAATCCCAAGTATTTGACAGTATTACCTCAGAACAAGAAAAACAAACAATGTCAAAACAATGGAAGGAATATATGTCTGAAACAAATTGTTGGATCTCCTTCTTTGAATGGAAGAAATTACAGCAAAAACCTATAGTCCAAGTAATAGGAGAAATCTCTGATTCTCCTAGACACAAGTGAAAAAGTCTATATGGAAGTATTGTTGAATCTACTACTACTTTTCCTCCTTTTAAAGGGATTATTTTAGAAGATAGCTCTAAACAAGCCAGAGCTATTCCCCTATTGTTATCTGGTGAAGCCAATCAACTATCTGGTATAGATAAAAGAGTCCAATCAATTTCTGAACAATTAAATTGGATAAACACTGCCTTGAGAGGAATGGATACACAGATATATATAACCAATGACTATGCTAAAAAGGAACAAATTATGGATCTACAAGAATCTACAAATACTATTGTCCATTCTGTAGATCATATCCAAGAAAAAGTCATTGATTGTAAAGAAAAGATGGATTCTGCTCTATTAGAAATCTCTTACAGATCAAGAGAATCTAATAGAAATCATGAAGAAATTATGGAAGGATTAGGAACTGCCTTCTCAGCAATGGGTAGATCCTTAACTGAAATCAAAGGAAGAACTAGTCAACCAGATGAACCTATCCCTACTTCCTTTATCCTTCCAAGTTCAGAGATCTCCATTCTGTCCCCTGTATATAAACCTTATGAGACAGAATCTGTAAAAAAGTTTCGTTTACATTTTCCTTTTGAAAGAGATGAGCCAGAGTCTTTAAAGAAATCTACAGAAGACATTCATTCTCTGGTAACCATAAAAAATCCTTCTTATGAAAATATTCTAGCCCACTCATCTAGGCCAGCAGCTCCTGATCTTATCGGGAAAGGAAAACTCCCTGAATCACAAACCTTTGCTGATAATTGGTTCCAAGAATGGAATATTGATAGCCTGTCGATTGCCCAAATTAGATAGATGCTTGATAGAATGTATGTGTCCTATAAAATCATGTGCATGAAAGGAAAAAGTGAAGTGGAAGCATGCAAAACCATTATCCAATGTTTCACTGGGACACTTAGCAAATGGAGGGAGGTTGTGTCGTCTCCTCTTATGATCACCAAAATGGAGTCAGAAGTTTTAAAAGATGAAGAAGGAGATATAGTATACCATCCTGATGGGAATATTGTAAATAATATGATCGGTGCTCATACCACATTAATACTTGAGCACTGGTGTGGGACTAAAACTGAAATTTCTGATAAACATGAAATTGTTCTGATGAATATGAAATGTAGAAAAATGTCAGAATTTGAGCAATTTCATAAAGAATGGACCCAAAGGATATTTGAAGTTAAAGACAACAAGAATCTGTTATGGAAACAGGTTTACTTAGAAGCACTTCCTAGTAAATTTGTTGAGTATCTAAAAATGGAAGATGTCTTTAAACTTCCCTATGAAAGTTATACTTGGGGAGAAATTTATTCCCTCATAACTAAATATTTGGTTGGATTATGCACTAATATGAAAATCCAACACTCTGTGACAAAGTCTTCTTATCTACCTAACCAGAGATCTATTTGTGAACAATATGGATTATATCTGACTGATCCAGTCAGAAAAAAAAAGAAAAGGCACAAAGCTGATAAGGGAGAAAAGGGTAGAAAACCAAAAGGGAGATATAAATTTTTGCCTAGAAGCCATTACCATGAGCCAAAAGATATTAGGATCAAAACCCACAGTCATGAAGCCAAACAAAAGATAAATTGTCGGATATGTGGAAAACAAGGGCATTATGGTCATGAATGTCCTGATAATGAAGCCTCCAAAAGAACTAAGGGTAAATTCTCTGCACAGAAAGCAAAAGAGGCTCAAAAAAGAAAACAAATAGTCATAAAATTGCAATGCAACAAATGTGGGGCAAAAAATCATGATACAAATTCATGCCCCTATAATCCTCATAGAATAAAAGAAGAAGTTCATCTTCTTAAAGAAGGTTGTTGTTCTTCATCTGCAGAAACATCCCAGTATGAATCCAGTTCAGATGAAGAAATTCTGATAAATCAGTTCTGCAATTGCAGTAATCCAAATTATTGTACATGTGAAAGAAGCACTGAAAGTTCTGCCACTGAGTCAGAACCAATATAGGAAGAAAAATTGAAAGTATGTATGTTTCAAAATACAGGAGACGAAGAAGCTCAAATGCTTGCACAAATTAAAGGGCTTTCTGAGGGGGAAATGAAAACTTCTCTCCTTGAAACATTCATCAAAACTGTTAAAGCAGAACAAAGGGGGAAAGGTTCTGAATTACCTAAAAGACAACCTTTGTTCTTGGATGCATCTTTTGATAAAAATACTAAGACATACATCAAGTTTAACAGAGAACAAAAATTACAGAATATCTCTGTTACAGATATAGCAAAAGATGTTGCTTCTCTCAGAAAAGAAGTTTCTGAGATAAGAGAAAAATTGAGAAAAATAGAAGGGGATATGGAGCTTAGTTATCCAGTTGATTCTTGGGCAAGACAAGAAATAAAATCTATCAAAGAAAGAATTGAATCAATTCCTCCTCCCCTAGAAGATGCTCCCTATGAAACTGTGACTATATTACAGGAGCAGACTACAGAAGAAATGCAGGGAATGCCAGGTATGCAAGTTTTGCCCATAAAATACCAGAAGTATTATATTAAGGTTCAGTTAGAAATTTATCAAGAAATTTTTACTCTGACTGCACTAATAGATACTGGCTCTGATATAAATCTGCTACAAAAAGATTTAATTCATGCAAAACACTGGAGTCCTAGTTTTGGATCTGCTACCAGAATAGGAAATAAAAATACTGATTTTCAATATGAAGTTTCCAGAGGCACATTAATCCTAGAAGAATATTGTCTAGGAATGAGATTTCATATTTCAAATTTGCCTATTGATTGCATTTTAGGCTCTCCTTTTTTGTCAGCAGTAGAGCCTCATGGATCTTGTGTGTGTTCTAATAACCAGACTGGGTATTTCATTACCATGCCAAAAATACGGAATACTCCTCCAAAAAGAATAGAGTTCCCTTTTATTTCTAACACTCATATGCATAATTCATATTATAAGAAAAGCATTGTAGTAGTCGAAGTATTTGATGGGGAAAGAAATATTCCAGTTACTGAATATTATGATGATAACACTGCTTGGGATGTCTTCAAAGAAAATCAGAAACCCTCATGGCATCTAAGGCACTCAGAGAAAGTGGAAGTAGGATTACCAGGCTTCTTTACTAATACACATATAACTATACTTCCACCTCAATATGTGTTGGGATGAATCCATCAACCTATTACTATTACATCCAGAGAAAAGCTGATTGAAATGGGAGATTTGAGCAGACTAAGATCTGTTGATACCCAATCGTATGACCATGCAACAAGAAGTTGGGTGACAACTACTGCATTCCATTTTTTCCAGATAAACAGAATGAGAACTGTTCAGGATTGGCCGAATCATGACCCAAATGAAAAAATATTTGGCATAGACTACCAACAATATAAGACAATGTGGTTTAATTTCTGTCTCTGGACAGACCGATATAAATTTTATTAATGTATGGTTAAATTTTCTCATTCTTTCAGAGATTGGCCTGAACCAGAATGGATCATGGAATGGTGGAATCAAGTTGGTTAAAATCCAGTTGGAATAAATCCTGATGTTACAGAAGTTGGAAAAATGTTTCTTTTCCACAACAGAAGCCTAGATACAATTAGAGATCTATTTTCTGAAGAAGAATACAAAATGATGTTTATCAGAGAAAAACATCCATGGTTTATCCGAACAAAATTTCTGCTTCATCAAGGAGACAGTTATAATCGTGATCCTGAATTAATCAGAGAAATTTACACTCAGCACTGGGATCCGTACAACTTCAGGCATTTCCGTGATCATCCTTTTGAATGATGGTTTTCCGAGGGTTTACCCATAAACTCCACTATGTATGTATTCATGTCTAGATGACCGACAGTGGTGTCATCCGGGTTCCATGGATTACCGTAACAATCTCCACTTTGTACATAATTAGATAAGTGTTGTCATGTCTCATAGTGGGAATCTTGGAAACTCGGAGCACTTCTCCGACTTTTGGTGCAGATTGACCCACATTTCCAAGATGCTTTACTATTTGGCATATGATCGTCCTTTCTACTGTCATGTATGAGTGTACTCTGGTCAGGGAATCTTGCATGATCACCCCATCAGATTTACTATTGTATCTAATTTAGGTGATTTGGTCAGGGAATCCTACGTGACAACCCCGAAAAATCCTTTATAGTACTTTACTTTTGGTGTGATTTGAAATAAATAAAGATTGCGGTCAGATATTCCTACGTGAATACATCTGTTGAATCTAAAAAGAAATATTTAGTGGTCGACAAGTAGAACCATAGGTCTATTCGGGTTTGATGCTTCATCATGACTCCACCGCCTCAAAATTGTATAAGAAGAGGGTGCAATCTCATTCTCATTCATTCCCGAACTGTGAGATAGTGTGAGTCTTGAGTCAGTCAGTCTTCTAAGCTTCCCTCCTATCTGAAGATTCGATTCATTCTATCTGTAAGTATTGAGTTTGTAAGAGCGAAGAGCATCCTGCTCAGTCTGTATCAGTGCCTCTGGCAAAATATTTTGTAATACCTGAAGGATTTTAAGCTCTGTTAATGAAAAAGACTTCTGCTTATCTCTGTTAAATCTGATGCTTGTCTCTTATCTGTTCTATATGCACACATTGTGACTTCACTTCATTAGCCTGTATTTGCATCTGTTGTTCGTTGGTATGCTCAGGTCTGATTTATTCTCCCGGTTGGCAAGGTTTATGGTATTGTGATAAATCGACGTCGGTGGATCGGTGGTAGTAAGTCCCGCTAGGCAAGGAGGCCGCTAAGGGCAGTGGTAGCCGTGAAGGTTCGTCGGAGATCATATATAGTCTTCAAATGGAACTGGTGTGAAAAGCGCTTGATGGAATTCGAGTGGAGGACTTCAGGAAGATAGAGTAATTAAAGCGGTTAACCCGCTGGTATTCGTTCTGGCAGAAGTAGCAGAAATCAGAAGATCAATGGTAAAGGGAGATTACGCATAGACAAGCAAGTAACAACAATCTTCATTCTCTGACAGAGGAGGCCCCTGCTTTACAAATGGTATCAGAGCCATGCACTCATTTTTTCCCTGGGTATGATAATAGACTCATTCTGATATGTTAAAGCTATTCGCTCTGATACCATTTGTAAGGAGGGGCCTCCTCTGTCAGAGAATGAATTTTGTTGGTTCACTGCTTGTCTATGTGCAATCTCCCTTCACCATTGATCTTCGGATTTCTGCTACTTCTGCCAGAACGAATACCGACGGGTTAACAACTTTACTTACTCTATCTTCCTGAAGTCCTCCACATGAAGTCCATCAAGCGCTTTTCACACCAGTTCTATTTGAAGACTATATGTGATCTCCAACGAACCTTCACGGCTACCACTGCCCTTAACGGCCTCCTTGCCTAGCGGGACTTACTACAACCGATCCACCAACGTCGATTTATCACAATACCGACGCCGATTTAAGCATACCAACGAACAACATATGCAAATATCGGCTAATGGAGTGAAGTCACAATGTGCGCATATAAAACAGTTAATAGACAAGCATCAGATTGAATAACAGAGATAAGTGGAAGTCTTTTTGTATTAATAGAGCATGAAAGCCTTTCCGGGTATTACAAATATTGTGCCTGAGGCACTGATACAGATTGAGCAAGATGCTCTTCGCTCTTATAGACTTACAGATAGAATGACTCGAAGCTTCAGACAGGAGGGAAGCTTAGAAGACTGACAGACTCAATACTCACACTATCTCATGATTCGGGAATGAATCCGAATGAGCTCTCACCCTCTTCTTATACAAATTTGAGGTGGTGGAGTCATAAAGAAGCATCAAACCCGAATAGACGTAGGGTCCTACTTGTTGACCATTAAATCTACTTTTATGATTCGGAAGATGTATTCATGTAGGAATCTCTGACCGAAATCTTTATTTATTTCAAATCACACCGAAAGTAAAATATGATAAAAGATTTGTCGGGGTTGTCACGTAGGATTCCCAGATCAAATCACCGAAAGTAGATACAATAGTAAATATGACGGGGTGATCGTGCGAGAATCCCCGACCAGAGTACACACATGCATGACAGTAGAAAGGACGATCATATGCCAAATAGTAAATCATCTTGGAAATGTGGGTCAATCCGCACCAAAAGTCGGAGAAGTGCTCCGAGTTTCCAAGATTCCCACTATGAGACTTGAGAACAGTTATCTAATTATGTACAAAGTGGAGATTGTTACGAAAATCCATGGAACCCGGATGACACCACTGTCGGCCATCTAGACATGAATACATACATAGTGGAGTTTATGGGTAAACCCTCGGAAAACCATCATTCAAAAGGATGATCACGGAAATGCCTGAAGTTGTACAGATCTCAATGCTGAGTGTAAATTTCTCTGAATAATTCAGGATCATGATTATAACTGTCTCCTTGATGAAGCAGAAATTTTGTTTGGATAAGCCATGGATGTTTTTCTCTGATAAACATCATTTTGTATTCTTCTTCAGAAAATAAATCTTTGATTGTATCTAGGCTTCTGTTGTGGAAAAGAAACATTTTTCCAACTTCTGTAACATCAGGATTTATTCCAACTCGATTTAAACCAACTTGATTCCACCATTCCATGATCCATTCTGGTTCAGGCCAATCTCTGAAAGAATGATCAAATTTAACCATACAATAATAAAATTTATATCGGTCTGTCCAGAGACAAAAATTAAACCA
>JASDQU010682974.1:0-31174 GCA_032191745.1 Picea mariana
TATAAAAACGTCGCATAAAACTTAAAAACATGTAATTAACCCATGACATTAAAAGTAAATTATTTTAAGAGAATAATGCATACAAATTAAAATATTATATAGTCACGTACCTAATCCAACCTCAACATCTGTGTAATCATCCTTATTCTCTATCTTGATCTTCTTCATCAAACTCAACATCTGTATCATCATCTAGTTCTGAAAAGATGTTGAAAGAATTGATGATATCATCATCGTCATCAATGTCATTTTCGAGCATATTTTCATTGACATCATCATCAGGAATTGCAATATTGTCTCCTACGCCTAGATCATGATCTTCTTCATCTTCTTCATATGTCGACCCTCCATGATGTTCCGGCTCTGTCTGATATTCTGTCAAATTATCTTCTTGATCTTCAATATCATCTTCTTCCTGTAAATGAGTATACTTAATTGGCCTTCCTCTTGGATCATATCTAAAAACAAATGACCAATCCCTTTCACCCGGAACATTTGATTAAAAGACCTATTCACATTGGCTTGGAAAAACATAGCGATCATGTCATCTTTCAAACATCGTCGTTTTAATCATTGGAAATCCGTTGGCATGTTGAATAACAATTCTTTCCTCATCACGTTCATGCATTCAAAACCTATACCATTTGACATCAAACATAACTAATTTGAAGGAATTAAAGTCACACTCAAGTATATAGTTTAAATACCCATAGTATCTATTTTCAGACTCTCGGGGATGCCTGTCACTCCTAGAGGAAACATTAGTAACCTGGAATACTTCAGTTATCCCACTATCAGAAGTTTTCCTTGTTTCATCCAATTGTTTGATGCGAAATTTACGACCATTGCACAACATAACCTTGTGGTGTTTCAACTGCAATATGTCAAATATGTAAAAGATGCGTTGTCAATTAATAAATTAACATATATTTATATAACTTCAAAAGTATCTGAAAAATACAGTACACATGTAGTCACATTAGTATAATATAAAATAACTGAATAAAATGGGTGAAATTGCTTACCTGTCCATCTTTCAAACCATATGCTAGATCAATTTCCCTCTGTGTAACATTGGCATCTCCATTACGACGAGCTTCTCTAACCAATTCAGATAGTCGTTTCCATGATAACCTACCTCCATTATGTTGTTTACATCTTTCAATCCATACATTCATCCAGTCAAGATTGTTTGCAATGTATAAATGAAGTGCATCCCACTCTAGAGAAACTGAATCAAAAAAACATAATTCACCAATATTAAATATTAGTTAGAACCTACAATATGAAGGTAATTATAAATATTTATAATTTATGAAATAAATCATATTAATATATTAATGAGTATGATCATATACACAAAAATGAAAATTTATATGTATTATTAATATATTACCTTTAATTTTTTTCATTCTACCTTTCCCCAACAGATGCTCCCAATCTTCATCAATTTTTTTGATGGAGTTCACATCCCAAATGCGATCCACTGCATGCATAGTTGGCACTGCTAATTTAGGAAGATACTGACTAATATACACCATGGATTGATATACCATATATCCCTCCACCATAGAACCCTCAGGACATTCTCTTTGTCTAAGCAATGCCTTCAATGATTTCAAGTGCCTCTCCACCATCCACATTGACCTTGTGTGAACAGGTCCACAGATTTCAATCTCCTCAACTTGGTGTATGAGGTAGTGTTCTTGTGCATTGAAAAATGTAGGAGGTATATACTTTTGACTTTCACACATTAGACGAGGAATTTCTCTCTTCCGATACTTTATATCATCTTCATGGATTTCTTTCAATGACAACCATCTACATGAGATCGTGACACAAGAAAATAACATGTTTCAACATAACATAATATAATATATTACATTACAAGGAAAACACGTGTCATTAAGTACAACAATAATTTGAAAGAACATTTTGCATATAAATCAAAACTACGTCTTACCTCATGTATTTTCCAAGATCATATATAACTTGTTTGACGTTGTTGTCAAAGTTGTTTGGGAGAGATAGCGGTATAACATAATGTAACAACACAATGAATCGTTATTTGTTTCGACCAAAGTAGACAAGAAAAAATAAAAAAAATAAAAGATCTATAAGGCCAATATATATAAATATGTATAACAAAATTATTACCTTAATGAAGGTATGTCAATCATGTGTTTTTACCCCACCAAATTCGCCTTTCTTTGTTAAGATATTTTTTATGTTTGAAGCAAAACCCATGGGAAATTTAATTCTTTGAATGACCTTTTTTACATCATTGCTTTGTTGCTCTGTTAATAACCATGGGAGGTTATTTCGGTCTAGTACTCCATCTGATCTATTTGAATATCGGATCACACTTCGCATTGCATGATTGGCTTCCTGAATGTTAGTAGAAATTTTGACAATTTTGTCTTTGTCCCTCCTACCATCTATGATTCGCCATAACGTTTCAGTCGCATTCTTCCCAATATGCATTGTATCAAACAAATGAGCTATTTTTAGCTCCTCATAGTAGGGCAAACTCATGAATTGAGCGGGATACGATTTCATTCCTCGTGGAAGCCCATTATTAATACTTTCATGATGATTGCGGCCTTCATGAAGCATAAAAGAAATCACAAAAATAATTATCAAATACAGTAAAATAAATTCAATGATTAAAATAAACATTCAAAACATTACACGATCTACGATACATTATGAAATTGATTACCTTGACGATTTCTATTATATTCCAACCTCCATAGGTGAGGTGTCATTCTTCGTGGTTTTAAACCAACCTCTTCTTTCCCATTGAAAATATGTTTTTCAGTAGTACGATACCATGGTTATTAGGAAGAAGGTGCCTATACTAATCAAACACCATCTTTCCTAAACTTTTTGAATGACGATACTTCATCTTAGGGCCACAAACTGGACATGCAAATTTACCCTTTTTTTGAAGACCTGCAACAAATGGATTAATGTCAATTATACAATGAGATTATTTAAAAAGTAAACATACACCATGATAACATTAAAATATTGTATAGTATTAAAGAGAAATATTAGAATGCTTATGCATACCACAAAAATGTGTTAGTCCAGGGGCATCATGAATTGTCCATAAAAGTATTCCACGAAATTTAAATTTCTTCTCCATGATTGGTTTACATATGTTGTACATTGTGATGCTAGCCCATAACTTTAGTAGCTCGTCGATAAGAGGCTCGATATATAAATTCATATCTTTAACCTGCTACTTACCTAATTGTTTGAAATTACACTTAATTACTAAAGGAATGATATCATGTAATATATATAATTAAATAAATAAACAAAAGATATTATGCAAAAATTGAAACAAATGAAAATGTTAAATTCAAATAATTAATGTTAACAAATACCTGGAATAATCATTGTCACCATTATGTCCTCCCTCTTTATTGACATCCAAGGAGGAATGTTATTGTTGATAAAAAAAATAGGCCACACTGAATAAATAGACCTAAGCTCTCCGAATGGATTAACACCGTCAACTGCTAATGAAAGCCTAACATTACAAGGTTCATCTTTGAAATCTTCCCATTTTCCCTCAATTTCCCTAAATGCAGAACCATCGGCAGGCATTCGAAGAAAACCATATTCACTTCTGTTACGTGCATGGTAATCCATAAATTGTGCTATGCTTTCACACCTTAACAATCGCTGCAAACGTGGAATTATAGAAATATCGGAGAACCTTTTGAGGCACCCTTCTTGTTACTTGATCAATTCGATATCTACTGATAAGACATTGCACACATTTGGTTTTCGAAGCATGTTGTCCATAATATATAATATGGTCATTAGGACATGCATCTATAGTTTGATAATCCATTCCAATGTCTTTCATAGTGGCATGCAACCCTCGATATGTGCGAGGTAAAACATTTGACGATGGTAACAAAAATTCACCTAACAATATACAACATAACAAACAACTAGTTAATGTGAGAATATTAATCGTAAAAAATGCACTCTTATTTTACACATTAATTAACACTAAAAACAACTATAAAAAAATCAACATTTATGTACAGTATGAGATGAAACATATTACATACCTTAGTATCTATGTCATACAAGTGTTCGAAAAATTATTCATAACCTTTAAGTTCACCATCAACAATGTAGCGGAGAGAAGATTTGCTCTTGATCCTTCATAAAGTCATTCATTTTCCTTTTCTAATAGAGGTTCATCATAAATACCAACATTTTCCCCATCCTCATCCGGCTGCAAAAACAAATCTTGGATCATTTGATTTGTCCCATCATCTTCTTCCATGGGATCATTAACTTGATTTGTCCCATCATCTTCTTCCATGATATCCTCATTTTCTTGGTCATGATGATGTTCCTCAGCTTGTACAACATCATTTCTACTAATACTTGGTGCAATATTTTGCGGAAAGTTAGAGGGCAACTCTAACTTTATAATTACAAACAATCATGCAAAATTAGTGTATATTATAACAAACATTCAAACAATATATATATATATATATATATATATATATATATATATATATATATATATATATATATATATATATATATATATATATATATATAAAATTTTATATAAAATTGACAAAATAAAAAAAGATAATGAATATATAGCTAATTACCATGGGACGATATTCATTCGATCCGCCATTAATGTGACCATATTTCCTACAATGTTTTGTAGCTGTTGCTATTAAAATTCTTACGGCACGTCTGAGGCAACATTTTTTACAAGGGCAATAACATCTACCATCACCCTTTTCACCCGCTTTACTTTTTTCCCCACCTCTAACAACATTCTGCGACATTTTTCCGCACAAAAATGCCCTTTTAGAATCGTCGTTGTTATAGCAAGATTGTCACAACATATTTTAATCGTCAGATATTTATAGTTTAATTTTAGGTCACTATCGTCGCAATTGCGATGAACGTGACCTAAAAATATTTATTTTTTTTACCTATTTATTTTAGGTCATTCTTAACGGTCAATTTTAAGGTTAAGTCACACGTCGCTATTGCGACGGACAAAGTATCGTCGTTGCGTTTGTGACGAACATTGACCATAATAATCTGGTCAAACTACTTGTGTCAAGATTGCGATGAATATGGGGTGGATTTAAAAAACTTAAACTTTTTCTCTTGCATGTTGCGATGAATGAGTACTTTCGTCGCAAAATTTTCAATATGTAGTAGTGATAGTCGTTGGGGCCGATATATCTGTTTGACTTCTGCTCCGAATGGACAGAAAAGAAATAAAGATTTGTCATCAGACCATTGGACCACACCATAATGGGTTGAACAAGAGTTAATAGGGGCTCATAACCGTTGCACGCGAACCATTGCCGAGTTGCCTACTTATCCCTTTGTTCTATGCACGGAGAACACTTTTGATTACTGAGAATTTGAAGCCTACAGACTAAACGAATTGCACACAGTGATCATTGCACCCTTGCTATTATTCCAGTCTAGTGTATAAGTCCCTCGTGACCTTGATAATTTTAATCCTGAGTGCATATGTCCGACGAGCTCACCGCAGTTGAAGAATCAGTGACAAAATTTCTCCTCGACTTGATGACAGAGAGAGTCATGTCAGAAAGAGAAGTGTCTATAGGTATACAAGCATCATCGACGAGAGGACTACTGACCTCTCCATCCACTGCTCACGGAGTTGGACCATCCCGTGAAAGGAAAACTAAGCACAAGGATGACTTAGCGAATGCTAAGCTGATTCCGAGCATCCTACCTGCCTATCTACCACCTCTGAGAGGTGCAATAAACCGAGATAGTGTGCCGAGAGACTTTGAATACACATTGGTCACTGCGTACCTTCCGAGAGAGGTGCATATAGTTCGTGTTGACCAGGATAAGCTCGCAGCGTTGAAGTTTAACGACTTCAACCTTGACGACAGGAAGGTTTACAACATGCTCACCCCGCATAAGTATCTGATGATAAAAAAAGGAAAGAACTCAAATATTACCCCTCAGTCATGGACCCAGAACCTCACGTAGTCCACCCTACTGAATGTTATGAAGATTCCACACTTTGGGTGACACCAGGAGGTGAACGCATGCGTCAAATTACTTCTATCTTGTTATCATGAAGGTTATTTGTGGTTGAATCGCTGCATCACAGTGGATCCAACATTGATCAATTAGATCATAGGACTAAGCATGCAAGGCCTCGACCCACAGGATTTCTACCTTGGAAAGACTGTGGATCACGCTCTTTCCCAGAGGATAAAGGATACTTACGAAGATGTAGAGAAGGGAACACGAGGCTACAAGGTAGCCTCTATCCAGAGCAGTGCAGTGCACCCAACCTGTCAACTAATCACAGGGAAATTAGTTTGCAAGAACCGACCCACCCAAGTAACCGGATTTGTAGTCGACCTCACAGGGAAGTGCGCGGAGGGCCTACACATGAATTGGGCAAAGTAATTGGTGAACTAGTTAGAACTGGACTGCAGGGAAGCGCAAGACCAAGGATATGAGTTCCACTTTAGTTGGATTCTCATCTTAATCATGTTCATCGCATGGGAGATGCCGGAAGGTGTGACCTTCCCGGACATCCAGCCCTTTGAACCACTGGCTGCGAAGTTCAGTACGCTGTGCTACTCCAACATCATGAACAAGTAGTGGCAATCAAATGACGTCTTCCACACTTATTACATCCAGCTGAAGATTTCTATCTAATCCAAGCCTCGTATAACCCCGAACACACTCCACAGGTTTAGACCATTGATGAAATTTAGCTCAGATCACCATTTCATCTATATCACAGCACGCACTGATGAGCATAAACAACAGTTGCAGTCATACTACAAGCTGACGGAGGAAGACTTAGAAGAGATTACCAAGGAATGGTCGGTAGACCTCCTTGTTTTAGTGAACCCCATAGAGCTATTTGATATTGACAGTCCAGAAACTGTGATGGATACACCTGGACCAAGCAAGACCAAGAAAAATGAAGAAGCTCAAGATGCCCACAGTACCTCGGCGAAGACTGCTTCTATCTCACCTGAGAAAGGAGGCGATGAAGAAGAGATAGATGGAACATAAGTCAAACAAAATAAAGGAGAGGTTACACCGCCTAGAGACGAGGAGGACCCCTCAAAGAAAAGGAAGCTTTCCCCTCCGAAACCTTCCTCAAGGAAGAAATCGAAAGAAACCAGGACTAAGTTTGAGACCACCCTCACTTTAGACGACTTCGACTTCATCGTTGTAGCACTGAACGATGCTTCACTGGAGATAGTAGAGAAGCAGGAAGCTAAGCAGGAGGAGGTGTTCATTCAGATCAAGGTTGAAATTCAAGAAGTGAAACAAGCACTACAGTTCAGCTGCACAGTTTCTACTGCGCCTCTATTAACAGGAACACCAAAAATAGGAGATGAGCCATCTCAACTCCACTAGATCGCTGATACAGTCGAAGCTCTCCTTTGACAAGCACAGGAGGAGACAATGCAAGCCACCCAAGATTTGGTGAAAGCATAGGAATACCTTCTAGAGAAGCCCAGTACCGACGAACATGAGAAGCTTACTCTACAAGAGAGGTTCGATGAAGAAAAATCTCAGCTACATAAAGAAAAGGAACAGTTGCTCACAGAGCAACTCAAAGTTAAGGAAAAGGTTCACATAGCACTTCACTCTATGAAAGTCATTGAATTAAAGGCTAAAGACCGAGTTCCACAGCAGGTGGCACAACTTGAAGACGTAATCCAATAGCTCCAACAATGCATAACAGACTTGGAGCTCTGCACTGTGCCCGAGACCCCTCAAGATATACCTGCAACGCAGTTGACAGATTAAAATATCTTGCCTTGGAGTGCAAGCAAATGAGTAACCGGAGTGCTCAAACATATGAAAACCTCACTAAGAATACTAAGTTACAAGCATTGGGGTCGCAGCTCCAAGAAGCGAAGCAGTACATAGATACACTATAGGAACAGCTGAAGGCACTGTCTGATGTAGACATAATGAAGAGGTCTCATGAACAACATACAACTCAACAACAGATCCATATGCTTCAAAGCAAAGTGATGGAAGTCACTCAATGAATTCAACCTACGCAAGTTAAGGCATGTATGTTGTTTACAGAGGTCGAGAGCCAAGGAGCAAAGCTAGAACAGGTCGTCCTCACACTAGAACAATGCCTAGAAGGACCAGTGAATGACACATTGATCCAAGAGTTCACTGAATAAGAGGCCACAACAAAGAAACAATTCGAAGCAGTTCGAGCCAAGCTTGAGGCGTTCGAGGTAGAATTTCTCAAACCAGAGTGACTCGGGATGAGTCACAGGTGAGTGTTGGGGTCATGTTGGCCCTTGACCAAGTTTTGAGAATTTCTTGGTCATGATGAACTATTTTGGAACTTCAACAACTTGTCGAAGGAGGAGCGCAAGACGAAGCGAAGATCAATGGATCTCAACCACTTTTTTGGGTTTTTGGGAATATGTAATGGGAAGGGGATGTCGGCCCATGGGTTTACCCATGTTTAGGCCTATTTTGTATGTATATATAGATGTCTAGGCCATATAGAGAAGTAGTGGATGATATATCTATGTGATTTAGGCTAAGTTCCAAGAGTTGGATCTGTGTGATCAAGGCTTTGTGCATTCTGTGTAAGACTTGTAGAGCTGAGTGCAAGTTCCTGTGCGATACGATAGGAGGCTTAGTTCTGTAACGTAAGGAAGAGGGATCTAGCAAGCTGTGCAGATCTTCTGTCCCTTGCGGAGTAAGGGTTTTGAGGATCTGTGCTTGTAACCAATTGACTAAAGACAATAAAGAATAAGAGTTGGTGGACGTAGCCCTTGGAGGCGGGTGAACCATGTAAACATTGTGTTATGTGCTTTGTGCTTTATCTTGATGTGTTCGCATGATATTTGCTAGGTGCTTTGATATATTCAGATAGATCTATTTCTGCTTTGTGCTTATGATATGTATGGTTATTAGATCTGATCCATATGAATGTGCTGAGTGCTTGATCTGCCAGATCTAACCTATTTACTTATGAAAAGTGCTTGGATACAGTAGGTTAATGTGAATACTACGAGGCTCTGTTTTATCAGTGAAGTAGATAATGATTGTATATTAAGGAACCAAAGGTGCTAAGTTCTTTATTAAAGTGTTATAATCACATACCTATGTCCCAGCTAAGGTTGCAGACACTTGATTCCAGCAACCACCCCTTTCTCTACCTCGAGTGAGACTTCATCTGCTTCACAGGTGTTGCCGAAAGAGCCGGTAGTTAGGGTTTTGTTGGTGCGCCATTGTAGCATTGAACCCAGGGTATGCCCCTGTTCCAACAATCATCCATGTTTTTTTAATTATTCATTCATTATATATAATATATTATAATTGACATAGTTAATCCATTTCTTGCAGGTCTTCAAACAAAGGGAAAATTTGCATGTCCAGTTTGTGGTCCTAATATGAAATCCCTTCAATCAAAAAGTTTAGGCGAGGAGGTGTTTGATGAGTATAGGCACTTCATCTCTAAGAATCATAGGTATTGTTATCTCCTCAAATAAATTGGTCAAAATTATTTGATTAGGTGATAGAGAGTCATTAGAAAAAACTCTATTAATTTTTTAGGGCTCATTTTAATGAGTTACATCTTGTAAATAAGGTTTGAAAAACATTTGATTTGTTTTTTCCTTCAAAAAATTCAAAACTCAGGTTTCAGTGGCTAATGCATTTTTCAAAAGGACTTCTAAGCCACCAAAATCCTTATCTTTCGGTGGCTTAAACGCAAAATTCGGGGCTACTTTAGCCACCGAAAGTGCAGAAAAGTCTGTTTTTACTGCATTGAGTCATCATTTTCAAATGTTGATTTTGAGTGGCTGGAGATTCATTTTGAGAAACAGGTGGAGTTTTTTTATTTCTAACATGTCAAATAACAATAACCTCTCTCATTTTTCCTACAGGTTTCATATATTTTGAGAATCTAATTCATCTCTGAGCCCTAATTTTCGGATCTCAGAATTTCCCTGTTTGACACATGTTTTTGAAATGCAGATCCCTGTAAAATGAAAACGAATCTCAAAGAACCGAGAGAGGTTTTTTCTCAAAACAAACCAATATACAAAAAAATCTTTCAGTTTGTACACAATGGTTTTTGTTTGAGAGATATGGGTCAATATTTGAGCAGCATATTTCCAGAAATTTCTGTCTTTTCCAGCCACCTCACAAATTCGAATTTGAGATAGTAGAAGAGGTTATCAGATCCATCTTTTGAGGATATGAAACTGCTTGTAAAGGCTATAAAGCCTATCAATTTTATAGACTGAATGGGGGTTCGACTTTGGATACTTTTCAAGCTCGTAACCTCAGACTTCTCATTGTACATTAGTAATAGAAGCTTCTTTTGCCAGTATTGTTCAGATCTTCATATTCTTTCTTATCTCTACTTGTACTCGAATATATTATTCATTGTTTCATGTTTGTTTGATGTATGATAACTGTCAACTTGTCATTACATCCATAAACTAGAAATTGGAAGTATTCTTTACTTATTATAACTGGCCATTCATATATGTTTTATTATATGTTTCTATAGTAAGTAATTCTCCACATATCCACCTTTTATAAACTTTTTGAACACAATGGTTGAAAGCCTTGTCCATCTCATTGTTTCTTTGCATGTTTTGAATAAGTGAGACTTGATTAAGTTCTCTAATTTGATCCACCTTTTACAATTCATTAAGTTACCAGGCTCCATCCCCTTCACAGTCAGGGAAGGACTCCTGGAGTGATAACAAAATGGCACCATTGCCAGGGAACGAAAGTGAAAGCAAAGTTTCCCTAGGAGAATGACATAGATCTGTTTCTTGATGGCAAACAAGAGACAAAAATTAGAATCGGCTGTAATCATTTTTCTGGCGACTCCACATTCAAGACTCCACTAGGGAGGATCCGACTAATAGAATATGAAGAGGCTGAATTCAAAATCCAAGTACTAGTTCATCAGTTTACTTTACGAACTGTTTTTATTCTTTATCAACTCCTTTATACTTTTCCCTTCACATGTTAAAAGAATTATCCTCTATTTTGTATACTCCGAAGATTATCAACCATCTTTTATAAATCCATCTTTAGAAGAATATTTGCAGCTTGCTTGTATTACAAAAGTTAAATCAGTCTTTGTGCCTCAATTCATTATAAAAATGACCTCTGTAGTCAAATTCCTTTTGAATCTAATCAGCCATGTAACCTTGAATAAATCAAAACTGATTCAAAACCTATACAGAGCTCAACATTTGTTGCCATAACCTCTGAACCTTGCCAACAAATTGCCATCCCTCATGATTAGCCCACAACCTTTCAAATCAAAATTAGAATGAAGATGTTTAAACCTCTGAGACTACCTTACCTCCTTCATCCTTACCCTCTTGACTATTATGAATATCTCCCTTGGTTTTCTGGAGAGAATTAGGATTCAACTGAGAGGCAGTTGGAATCTTTTGTGGATTTTATTGATCATTTTCAGATTGTTCATGAGGATGCGATCATGAGATTTTTCTCTAAGTCATTGATTAAAGATGATGCTATATGGTTCAAAAATCTAAGAGATGAATCTATTGGCTCTTGGATTGAATTCTCAGATGTTTTAATGAAACATTGGGGTGAACACAAAACACCAGACTCTTACCTAGCTGATTTCTATGCTTTGAAGAGAGAACATAATGAAACTTTGTCTACTTTTCATCGAAGATTTTGCAACATATACCATGCTATGCCTTTGGAGATCAGGCCTACAGAGATAGCTGCCATGATATATTATGTGATGGGACTACAATCAAAACTTGCCCTTCTTTTGCTAGAAAGGAAATCTTTGTCATTAAACATTTTGTTTGAAGATGCTTTAGAGGTGGAGGAAAACATTTGTGCTTGAAGGAGAATCCCAGAGCAGGTTGATTTTGAAAACCATCATCTACCTGAGCCAATAGAATGTCAATATAGTTTAGAATCTGAGCAGGAAGGTAGTGAGTATGAAATAGATATGGAACAACAACCTGAAGGTGAGTATATTTCAGATTCAGAATCAGATTCTTCAGTATGTGTAGAGTACTCCAAAGATAGGTATGAGTTTGAAGTTTATGATCATTTTGTAAACCATAATGGATCTATGGTAACTGATGATTGCATAGGTAACTACATTTTTCTAGCTGACCACTATAGATATGATTTAAACTCCGTTTTGTCATTATCTAACGAGCATCATTATGAAGAAATGATTGTTACTACCGATGATCAAGATCTGATTATAAAAGAATTAGAAAGTCCTCAATTTTCCAGCAGAAAAACAATCATAGCCAAGAAAGAGGCTGCCATAGATATACAATTGTTTCCCGAATATCAACAGATTTCTGATTTCAGTTTCAAAGACCCAGTGGCAGCATTCATAGAATTATACATTTCAAAGAGCGTGAAAGTTTCAGATTTCTTCAACTCGCATGTGTTTTTTGCTGAGTTTGGTTGTGAAAATAACTTTTATCCACTATTGTTGCATTTCAAACATTAGGTATTGATTAATAGAAAAGATGAGATTATTACAGTATTGAAATTGCTTGGCTGGCTGTTATGGAAATCTGCCTTTACCTAACCAAATTGCAGAATTGGTTATGGTAGAGTAGTGTAGGAAATAAGCTTGCTGCCCAAGCATTTATTTTCTTCCATTTTTTCAGCAGATGTATCAGTTAGCTTGTATGAATAAAGGCAGGTTTTTGAAGGTGCACAAAGATCAAATTATACAAAACTTGAAAGGATTTCAGAAAGAGGTGATATGGCTGACACCATGCCCAATGGAACACTAGACATTAAGTTCAGATTTTATTTTTCTGGAAAGGCATTAGATCTGTGATCCTTGAAACCTCATAGGGAGTCTTTCATCCCTAATAAGAGCCAGATGTTGTTTCCTCAAATAAATTGGTCAAAATTATTTGATTAGGTGATATAGAGTCATTAGAAAAAACTCTATTAATTTTTTAGGGCTCATTTTAATGAGTTCCATCTTGTAAATAAAGTTTGAAAAACATTTGATTTGTTTTTTCCTTCAAAAATTCAAAACTCAGGTTTCGGTGGCTAATGCCTTTTTCAAAAGGGCTTCTAAGCCACCAAAATCCTTAGCTTTTGGTGGCTTAAACGCAAAATTCGGGGCTACTTTAGCCATTGAAAGTGCAAAAAAATCAGTTTTTACTGCACTAAGTCATCATTTTAAAATGATGATTCTGAGCGACTGGAGAATCATTTTGAGAAACGAGCAGGGGTTTTTGTTGCTAACATGTCAAAGAACAATAAATTCTCTCATTTTTCCTACAGGTTTCATATATTGGGAGAATCAAATTCATCTCTGAGCCCTAATTTCTAGATCTCAGAATTCCCCTGTTTGACACATGTTTTTGAAATGCAGATCTCAGGAAAATGAAAACGAATCTCAAAGAACTGAGAGAGTTTTTTTTCTCACAACAAACCAATATAAAAAATCCTCTTCCAATTTGTACAGAACGGTTTTTGTTTGAGAGATATGGGTCAATCTTTGAGCAACATATTTCCATAAATTTTTGTCTTTTCCATCCACCTCACAAATTCGAATTTGAGATAGGAGAAGAGGTTATCAGATCCATCTTTTGAGGATCTGAAACTACTTGTAAAGGCTATAAAGCCTATCAATTTTATAGACTGAATGGGGGTTAGACTTTGGATACTTTTCAAGCTTGTAACCTTAGATTTCTTATTGTACATCAGTAATACAAGCTTCTTTTACCAATATTGTTCAGATCTTCATATTCTTTCTTATCTCTACTTGTACTCGAATATATTATTCATTGTTTCATGTTTGTATGATGTATGATAACTGTTAACTTGTCATTACATCCATAAACTAGAAATTGGAAGTATTCTTTACTTATTATAACTGGCCATTCATATATATTTTATTATATGTTTCTGCTGGTATAGTAAGTAATTCTTCAGATATCCGTCTTTTATAAACTTTCTGAACACAATGGTTGAAAGACTTGTCCATCTAAGTGTGTCTTTGCATGTTTTGAATAAGTGAGACTTGATTAAGTTCTCTAACTTGATCCACCTTTTACAATTCATTAAGTTACCAGGCTCCATCCCCTTCACAGTCAGGGAAGGACTCCTGGAGTGATAACATGTATCAAACTACCGAAAAACATCTTTTCAATGGGAAAGAAGAAACCACATTAAAACCACAGAGAATGACACCTCACCTATGGAAGTTTCAATATAATAGAAATCGTCAAGGTACATATCAAATTGTCTATCTATGATAATCATATATGAAATATTTTTAATTTTTTTTTTTTTATAATGTGTTTTGATAATTTACTGTAATTGACAACAATTTTTGTAATTTTTTTAACTATGATTCATGATGGTCATGATCATGAAGGTGTTAATGGGATTCCAAGAGGAATGAAAAGTTATCCCAAACAATTCAATAGGTTGCCATACTATGAGCACCTACAAATTGCTCATTTGTTTGATACAATGCATATCGGAAATAATGTAGCTGAAACATTATGGTGAATATTGGATGGAAGGAGTGACAAAGAAAAACTTGTCAACATTTGCAGTGATATTTAGAAAGACAATCATGAAATGAAAGATGTCATTGAATTAAATAACGTCGGAGACCAAATTAATATAAGTTCAATTCCATGGTTATTGACAGAGAAGTAAAGCAATGCTGTAAAAGAAGTCACAAGAAAAATTAATTTTCCCATATGATTTTGTTCAAACATAAAGAATATCTTAACAAAGAAAGGTGATTTTTTTTTTTGGGGGGGGTAAAAACGCATGATTGACATATCTTCATTAAGGTAATTATTTTGGTTTATATATTGTTATATTTTTATACTGCATGTTGTTGGTGTACTTCTTTGTCTACTTTTGGAACAAATAATGAAACGATTTTATTGTTACAGTATGTTCTAACTCTATCTCTCCCAGACAACTTTGAAAACAATGTCAAACAAGTTATATATGATCTTGGAAAATACATGAGGTAAGCATCGATATTTTGCATGCATAAAGTGTTTGTTTAATTCATTGTAGAACTTATATTTGACATTTGTTTTACTAATTGTACTTATGTACTATATTGTTTATTTTTGTTAAATCTCATGATTTGCTTGCATCACTTGTAGATGGTTGTCATCTAAAGAAATCCATAAAGAAGATATACATTATTGGAAGAGAGAAATTCCTCGTCTACTGTGTGAAATGCAAAAGTTTCTACCTTCATCATTTTTCAATGCACAAGAACACTACCTCATACACCAAGTTGAGGAGATTGAATTGTGTGGACCTATACACACAAGGTCAATGTGGATGGTTGAGAGGCACTTGAAATTTTTGAAGGCTTTGGTTAGACAAAGAGCACGTCCCGAGGGATCTATGGTGGAGGGATATATGGTATACCAGACCATGGTGTATATTACTGAATATCTTCTAGGTTTAGCGTTTATTAAGATTGATTTAGATCGACACATTGGTGATATGAACTCCATTAACAAATTTGAAGGGGAGTATATGATGGGGAAAGGTGGATCGAGGAAGGTGAAAGGTAATTATTAGATGGTGTAGATTAATTAATACATTTGACTATTTGTTTTTATTTATACATCGTATTTAATTATTTCATTTTTAATATTCAATATACATCAATTATAAAGCTGGTATATCGTGTTAAGTAATTATACATTTGTGAAATGTTGTAATTTTATTCTCATGCAACTGTTTGAGAGTGGGATGCTGACCCAGGTACCCCAACCCTCAAGTCGGAGCCTGCATAGGATCTTTCAATTTCGGCCCCTTAGAGTCTGACTGGCTCTTCAATTTCCTCTTCGGGAAATTTATTCACACACCCAAATGAGTGTATGTCATAGGTCCTTCTGAGTTATGCTCACGTGATCTTTGCATTGGCATGAACTCCACGATCAACACCCAACTGACATTGGGACTTTCCCCTTTTCCTTTCGGGATATCGGATTTCGTAATTTCACGAATCCTGATGTTGAACGTCTTACCTCTTCGACCTTCGAAACCCGAAACATCAAACACTAGACACTTCTCGCCACTGACTTCGGCTTTCTTCTCTTCATGATTTTGGGAGTTGCGTTGATGTGAAACTTTGCCTCTTGACTCCCAGAGTCTCGAAATCCAAAGTACCAAAATTCTAACCTTGTCACTCTTCGCCTTTATACATGAAACCTTTTTTTTTTCGCGTTTCGGGGATTTGATCAACCAAAGGTTTCATCCACACTTCAGACTTATGACCCCCGAAATGCCGAAATGATCTCGATGGTCCAATGATCGAAATCAATGGTCCACTTTAACTCCTGCCTTTCGAAGGTGGGTCTATCCAACGCTAAACTTCCTCGCAACTTTCCTGGATCCTATGGTCCTCGCTATTTTGGGAGTTCTCCTCGGATAATTCCGACCGTTCAATTTCCTTCTACACAATGACTTGAGCTTCCTGATTTCTCTTGAATGATTCAAAGGCCCTAACCCTTCTGAGATTTCTTCACAAAATCAGGTCTTCAAGGAGACTCCTGCACACACTCCTTGCGGCAATCCTTCAAATACTTCAGTGTACTTGAACTCCCGACTCTATGCACTTTCTCTGCAACAACAGTTCTTCAATTACTCAACCTTAGTTGATAAGTTCTAAGGTCTCGACCAGCCTGCGCACACCTTGCATGACTTATATGCTTGTCTTGCACTTCTGCTAGAATGAGAACAACGATATCTCTCCTAAGCTTTCAAAGATAAACTCTGAACCTTTGTCATGCACTCCTTGCAGACATTTCACTGTACTACTTGCAGGAACTTCTCTCACTTAGGAAGAGAAACAATTGAAACTCATTTTCTTTCTTCTCTCAGAATTTAAACATTCAACATGAAAATGTACATTCACACACAACATAATAACAAATGCATGACGAAGAGTAAGAAACTGTAAGCAGACCATTCAACATGTATACACAAAAAACATTATAACACCATGAATCTGAATCAAAGCTTCATATATTAATTCAAGCTTCTGTACATGGATTCTCCTCTACAACTCTTCTGCTACAACTCTCTTCTTCTCTATGCTAATGTGATTAATGATCTAATTCTGATTGATACAATGATACAAAGATGAGGGTGTCTATAGTCGTTTTCCCTCCTGTTCTTCTAAACTGTCTAATCTCTAATTCAAACCTACCTACTTTCATTAACTATGCATAAATGCCTCTACCTCCTACAGATGAGAGCGAATCACTCATGATCTATTTACAATACGCAAGTACGCTTCCCTTTAACCATTACATTAATGCTTCAAAAACATTTCCAAAACATGTAAAATGTGTGTTGCACTATCCAGCTGTCTTATATATCACAAACAATCTTGGTTGGATGAAGGTATGGATTGAATGATCTAAACAATCTGGTCAAGGATTATCATGGGAAGGTGTGTCTTCATTGGTTAAAGCAACACATCGCAATGGAGATAGAAATATTACACAAAGGGAAATCTATTTAGCATATGGTTTAAAAGGTAAACATGCAAGCAATGAGCATATTAATAAGCCATACTATTTAATTATTTTCAATTATATTGATGTACAATTTGATTTTTTTTCTTTGCATACTTTCCAAACATAAAATATTTACTTAGTTATCAATTGATGATTTCATTTTTACGTGTTTGACATATTGCAGGTAAAACACCATAAGGCTATGTGGTGCAACGGTCATAAATTTTGCATAAAAAAGTTGGATGAAACAAAGAAAACATTTGATTCTGGGATAACTGCAGTCTTTGAGGTGAAGAATGTTTCCTCTAGAAGTGACAGACATCCAAAACTGTCAAAAAATTGATATTATGGGTATTTGGTAGATATTATTGAGTTGAATTTAAATCCTTCAAATTAGTTCTATTCGTTGTCAAATGGTATAAGCTACGATTGAATCAACGTGATCTTGATAGAATTGTTATTGAACATGCTAATGGATTTAACATGGTAAATACAAGGTCGCTTGAGCCAAGAACAAAGCCTTATGTTCTTCCAAGTTAATGTGAACATGTATTTTACTCAGAGGTTCCATGTAGAGGGGGTTGGTCATTTTTTATTAGACATGATCCAAGAGGAAGGCCGATAAAGTATAATGTAGAGGAAGATCAAGAGGGTATTGAAGAAGAAGAGAATGTAGATGATCAACATGAGTTAGATGATCATGTTCCAGAGGAATATGTTGAAGAATTAGTTGAACTAGATGATGTAGGAGACAATGTTCATGAAGATGATATCGATGATGACTTTATCGAAACTGACATCGACGACGACGATGATGATATGGCCAATCCTTACAATGTTGAATCTGGATCAGCTGATACATATGTGGACTTGGATGGAGAAGATGATCAATTACATTGAAGTATACTATGCTTATTTCACCTAGTTCGCTATTATATAATATTTAATAACTCAAAAAATAAGGCACGCCTTCTCATGTACTTAAAACCAACGCATATAAATGACATGTGAATGGGGCCAACATTGAAATTTTTTCAATTTGTGCTTGTATGGACTGAAATTTGATATGGTTAGACTAGACACATGCATTGATAGTATGGGAGGGTTTCTGGACTCAAACATTACTCACACAAACAATTCTACAATCAAACAAAAATACTATAGAATAATTAATGTGAATGGGGCCAATGTTGAATTTTTTTCAATTTGTGCTTGTATGGACTAAAATTTGATATGTTAGGAAAACACACATGCATTGACAGTATGGGAGGGTTTCTGGACTCAAAAATGACTCAAACAAATAATTCCACAATCAAATATTCTTTGTTTATTCTATCAAAACCCCAAAATAAGGCGCGCCTTCTCATGTACTTGATTCCGCTTATAAGTGACATGTGAATGGGGCCAATGTTAAATTTTTTTCAATTTGTGCTTGTATGGAATTAAATTTGACATGGTTAGACTAGACACATGCAATAACAGTAGTGGGTGGTTTCCAGACTCAAACATGACTCACACAAACAATTTGACAATTAAAAACTAACTCAACTCGCACATGACAACTTATAAATATGAGGTCCAACATGTTACATAAATAAGGTGATCATAAAGTTATTTTCCACATTGATTATATCATCATTGCATAATCATGTTATGCATTTGTATTTTAGTTTTCTAACTATTTAAAATTATGTTATGCTCATTGTTTAGCTACATATTAGTGATATAATAATTTAATAATTTCATTAACACTTGTTTTCATAAATATTGGTTCTATTTCTTTGGTGGCATCCTTATGTCATTGAAATCTTTCTCAATTGAGTATTTTTTTGTTGTTGTATATTTATCCTCTTGACCAACCATCTTTCTATAAAGGATGAATAAAGTGGAACCACTTATGACTAATTACACCTAACTGTAAATAAACATACCTAATGACTATTTCATTACTAACTTAGACACCCAGAACATGATTCTTCATTATCACACGAAGTTGACTTGCCCTATATTGTTGAAAACATATGGCACTTTTATCAACCACTTTTTCCAAGTGTGATGCTAAAATCATCCAAGAATTATAGTTTTTCACACGTCAGATACATGGAAATGACTTTGGACATGGTTAAAACTAGCCACCAACATTGTCCTACCGCATTATAACGTCGACTATGGTTCAGATACATGAAACTTTGGCCCATGAGTGAATTTCACGACAGATGGAGTTTAGACTATTACCCAAAACCTCAACCCCTTATACAAGCTTACCTAGATCATTAATTAATTTTTTCGATTTGTTGTGTGCCATTTGTAAGGTGTGAAGATCGAGGCAACCCCCTCCCCTTCAAATGACACAAGGTCCTATATTGGGAAATTAGATCATCTTTTTTAGTACTTTATTCCACTATCCATTTGTTAATCAGTTGACAAATGAATAAATCTATGGAAATATAGTAGAGGCAAAGTACTAGGCACGCCTACTCCTGTACTTGACCCCGCTTATAAGTGACATGTGAATGGGGCCAACGTTGGAATTTTTTCAATTTGTGCTTGTATGGATTGAAATCTGACATGGTTATACTAGACACATACATTGGTGGTATGGGAGGGTTTCCGGACTCAAAAATAACTTGCACAAACAATTTGACAACCAAACAACAAGCCTATAGAATAATTAATGTGAATGGGGCCAATGTTGAATTTTTTTCAATTTGTGCTTGTTTGGACTTAAATTTGACATACTAGGACAACACATATGCATTGACGGCATGGGAGGTTTTCCAGACTCAATCATGACAAATAAATAATTCAACAATCAAATATTCTTTGGTTATTCTATCAAAACCCAAAAATAAGGCGCACCTGCTCATGTACTTGACCCTGCTTATAAGTGACATGTGAATGGGGCCAATGTTGATTTTTTTTCAATTTGTACTTGTATGGACTGAAATTTGACATGGTTATACTAGACACATGCAATTACAGTATGTGAGGGTCCAATTCAAAAAACAAAACAACAAAATTACAATTTTTAAAGGTAAAATATGACGACAAAGCCAATATTTTGGGTGGCGTCGGAGGATGTCGTCGGATTTTGGGTGGGTTCAAACTCATGCCCATAGGAATACATTCCCACCTAGAATGAAAAATAAATTTCCTCATCATAAATGTCATCATTGTTGTTATAGTATTGCAACAACTAAGTTTCAATGAACACGATGTTCGTCATTGTTATAACATCTTCGTCGAAACCTTATAACCCCAAAAATGAAACAACTTTAAACCCTTTAACATTTAATATTATAACTCTTTAGAACTATATCCCATCATTCATATAAGAACCAATTTTCAACCCTTATAACTCTTGACCTCTATAACCCCTATTCCCAAAATACTATAAAAATTGACCATAAGATTACTTATGACCTTTATAACCCATATCAACCAACTAGTCCCTATAACAACTAATGCTTGCAAAGATTAATCCATATAACCTATAATACACAATACTTATAACCCCTAACCTCAAACAACTAATCATTAAACACTCTAACCTTAAATGCTAATTATAAAGGCCACTCCCTATAATGTGTATACAATTGAAATCCTTACCCATATATCTGTTAGAAAAATAGGATCGCAAAGCAATACAATAAAAACAAATGAAAAAATAAAACACAAAAGATACACAATAAAAATAGAGACACAGATATACGTGGTTCACCCAGTGTGGGCTACGTCTACCAGAGAAATTTCCAGGTCCTTCCTTTTTATTATCCAACAAATGCAGGGATATAACCTACAACACACCCATTGTAACTTCCTCTTCTTTCTCTCACAGTCTCCTCTCTCAGAATACAATATTCACAATGATACATAGATGCAATGAAATTCTCTCATAAAAGAGGGATGCCTTCTAGGGAAAAACACCCTAACATAACTTCTACCATCAAATCTGCGACCTTATAATGAACGATCCATATTTACTATGAAATTACAATATACATTTGCAAGGCAATTTTTTCTTTGGGGGCTTCGCCGCCAAACCCCTGCTTGCCCTCAGATCCTATAGGGGGAGAAAGCCCCCCCACATGGAGGGGTGTACAGTCTTCATAGAGTATAAACACAGCTGGAAACAAAGACCTATGAAACAAGAGGATAAGCAGGCTCCACAACCAACAATCTCCCACTTGGAGACTGATCACAACAACTCCACTGCTGTTGTACATGCTGGACTATACTCCACCTTGGACCTGGAAAATTTCTCATCTTCACCTTCATGCTTGAAGTCCAACTGAAACTGAGTAGGAACTCAGTTTCTCCCTGGTTACTCCCTTTGTTAACATGTCTGCAGGATTCTGGCTAGTGTGTATCTTTTCCAACTTCAAATGTCCATCTTCCAAGATAGATCATATAAAATGGTACTTGAGATGTATATTCTTAGTATTTGAATGGAAGGTTGATTTCTTTGCAATATGAATGGCACTCTCACTGTCATAGTACAACCTGCTATTCTCTTTCTTCTTTCCTAATTCCTCCATAATCCTCTGTAACCAAATCAACTATTTACTAGCCTCTGTAGCAACAACATACTCTGCCTCCGTTGTTGAAAGTGCAACAACCTTTTGCAGTTTCAAAATCCAACTTACTGTTGTTCCACCTACAGTAAAAACATACCATGTGATGCTCATCCTGCTATATTTATCACCTGCCATATCTGAATCAACATATCCCTGTAGAACAACGTATGAACCTCCAAAACATAATGCAAGAGTAGAAATACCTTTCAAATACTTGAGAATCCACTTTACTTCCTCCCAATGTTCTTTACCTGGATTGTTCATATACCTACTAATAAATCCCACTGCATGTGCAATATCTGGTCTTGTGCAAACCATCACATACATCAAGCTGTTGACTGATGATGACTAAGGGACACTGGACATGTATTGTATCTCCTCCTGTGTCTTGGGACACATTTATTTGGTTAATTTGAAATGGTTGGACAAAGTTCTACTAACTAGTTTTTCATTCTGCATTCTAAACCTCTTCAACACCTTCTCTATGTACTCACCTTGAGACAATGTCAAATTGAGATTTTTCCTATCTCTTGTTATTCTCATACAAACGATTTTCTTTGCAACTCCCAAATCCTTCATCACAAATGAATTACCTAATTTCTTATTGAGAACATTTATATCTTGCATAATAGACCCTGTAACAAGCATGCCATTTACATACAATAGCAAGATAATATAGCTTCCATTTTCTATTCTTTTAAAATAAACATAGTGATCTGAATGACATCTACTATAACCTTGTTCTGTCATAAACCTGTCAAAATTCAAATACCACTACCTTGGAGATTTCTTTAGGCCATACAAGCTCTTCTTCAACCTACATACCAAATTCTCCTTCTCTTTGACCTCATACCCTTGTGGCTGTTGCATATAAATCTCTTTCTCCAAATCCCCATGGGGAAAAGCTGGTTTTACATCTAACTGTTCAAGATGCAAATCTTCTACTGCCACAAGACTTAAAATATCCCTAATTGAAGTCATTTTAACAATAGGAGAAAATATTTCATCAAAATCTATACCTTTCTTTTGTGCAAACCCCTTTACAACAAGTCTAGCCTTGTACCACTTTTTTCCTCCATATTCTTCCTTCAACTTGTAAACCCATTTATTCTGCAATGCTCTTTTTCCTTCAGGAAACTGAACCAAATCCCAAGTCTGGTTATTTACTAGGGAATCCATTTACTCTTTCACGCCTTGCTCCCAATTCTTTTTAGTGTCTACCTACATTGCCTCTTCATAACATTCTAGTTCACCATATTCAGTCAACAATAAATAATACAATGAAGAAGAGTATCTTTCAGGGGGTCTATTTAACTTGGTAAATATTCTAACAACACTTGCATGAGTTTGAGGTACCTACTTCTCTTGTTGTTGTACATTTTGATTTCCTGGTACCTTTGGAATTTGTTTTTCAGTGATCTCATCAAGCACCGTGTATTTTGGTTTTTCTTTTTCTTGTATCTTTCCTTGCAACTGGTCTTTGTACATGACCTTCTCATTGAATATGAAATATCTGCTCCTAATGATTTTGTGATTTTCATAATCCCATAAGTGATAACAAAAATTATTAACACCGTATCCAATAAAGGTACACTTCTTGGATTTTTCCTCAAGCTTTGTTGTATTTTCTTTATCAATATGGACAAATGCTTCACAATTGAAAGTATTAAAAAAAAAATAGTTTACCTTTTTACCTGTCCATGAATCCTCTGGAATTCAACGATTCGAAGAGATTGAAGGTCCTCAGTTTATTAATTAAACAACAATATCTACGACATCCGCCAATAACTGTAAGGGAAAACCAACATGCAATCTCATACTCGGTGCACGCTCCATGATTGTCCTGTTCATCCTTTCTGACACACCATTTTATTGTGGTGCTCCTAGAACTATCTTCTCTCTACGAATCCCATAGTATGAACAATAATCATCAAACTCCTTACTGCAATATTCACCTCCATTTTCTGATTTGAGACACTTTAGCCTTTTTCTTGTCTCATTCTCAACCAAAGATTTCCATTTCTTAAAAGTATCAAAAACATCAGATTTTTGTCGAATGCAATAAACCCAAGTTTTTCTAGTTGTATCATTAATAAAAGTAACATAATAATGAGAGCCACCAAGATATGATACCTGAGATGGTCCCCATATATCTGTATACAGAAGCTCTAACCTTTCACTTTTCTTTTCTTTTCCAACTTTGAGAAATCTGACTCTCTTCTATTTTCCATAAAGACAATGCTCATAGAAATCCAAATCATTTTGTTTAAGATCTGGCAATAAATTTCTTTTGTGAAGTATCTGCATCCCTTCTCACTCATGTTTCCAAGCCTATGATGCAAAAGTATTGTATCCATTCATGTAGAAGCTAAATATATAGAATAGTCAATATTACCAGTACATAAATACAATGTACCTACCTTGTCTCCTTTTGCTATCACCAGTGATCCGTTGGTGATCTTCCATGCCTTATCTGTAAATATAGATATACAATATTCACTTGCCAAATGCCCTGTTGAAATCATATTTTTCCTTAGATCTGGAACAAGTCTTACCTCTTTCAACAACCATTGTTTTCCATTCTTTTGCTTTATTTTTACCTTTCCCATTCCAACAATTTTTCATGGTGCATCATCACCCAAATGAACCTGTCCAAAATCACCTTGAACATAATCTAGAAAATGTTTCCTATGGGGTGTGGCATGAAATGAAGCCTCTGAATCTACTACCCAAGACTCATAAATATTATCTACAGAAAGAATCAAATCATCTTGTAACACATCACCTGTTACATTTGCTTCCTGATTTTTCTTGTTTTCCATCTCTTTGTTTCTTTGGATCTCTGTAGTCTTTCTTCATATGTCCTTTCTTCCCACAATTGCGACACTCTATCTTTCCCAGTATGGATTTGGATCTGCCCTTCCTATAATTCCCAAGGTTCCCTGAGTCCTTTCCTCTATCCTTTTGTCTTCCCCTGTTCTCCATGTTTAACGCATTACCTGATGTCTCACCTGTGATTTTTCATCGCATTTCCTCGCTAAGGATAACACCAACAACATCATCAAATTTTAAAGTGTTTGAACCAAAGATAGAGTTACTTACAACCATGAACAAGCCGTTCCATCTTTCAGGCAATGAGCACAAGATTAGACTATCCCTGACCTCATCATCAAAGTCCACTTTTATAGAAATTAGCTGGTTCATAACCATATTAAATTCATTTAAATGATCTGCAATAGACCCACCTTCTGACATCTTCTTATTAAATAATATCTTCATTAGAAATACCTTATTGGATGTCAAGGGTTTTTCATATAGTTTAGTCTACGCCTCATTCATCTCCTTCGTTGTCTTTTCTTTCAAAATACTGAAATCCACTGACGCTTCCAGGCTCAGCCGCATCGTTCCTAGTGCCTTTCTGTCAAGAACCTCAGATTCTTCATCCTTCATGGCCATTGACTTCTTTGCTGTTCATCCCGATGGTAGGAATAGGTCCTTCTAATATAAATAATCTTCCATCTACATCTTCCATAACTGGTAGTTTTGGTCGTTAAATTTATCAACCCTAAACTTCCCATATTCCTCCATTGCTCCTACTCAAACCAGGAACCCTCTTTTCCAGCGAGTTACCTTTCGCTCTGATACCAGTTGTTAGAAAAACAAGATCGTGAAGAAATTAAAATAAAAAAAAATGCAGAAATAAAACTCAGAAGATACACAATACAATAGAGACACATATATACGCGGTTCACCCAGTGTGGGATACGTCCACCAGAGAAATTGCCAGATCCTTCCTTTTTATTATCCATCAAATGAAGGGATACAACCTACAACACACCCATTGTAACTTCCTCTTCTTTCTCTCATAGTCTTCTCTCTTAGAATACAATATTCACAATGATACATAATCGCAATATAGTTCCCTCATAAAAGAGAGTTGCCTTAGAGGGAAAAAAACCCTAACATAACTTCTACCATCAGATCTATGACCTTATAATGAATGGTCTAGATTTATTATGAAATTACAGTATACATTTACAAGGAAATTTTTTCTTTCGGGGCTTCGCCCCCAAACCCTGCAGGGGGACGAAGCCCCCCCTATAACCTCCCCCTTGTGTGGAGGGGTGTACAATATTCATGGGGTATAAACATGGTTGAAAACAAATACCTATGAAACAGGAAGATAATCAGGCTCCACAACCAACAATCTCCCACTTGGAGACTGATCACAACAACTCCACTGCTATTGTACCTACTGGACTATACTCCACCTTGGATCTAGAAAATTTCTCATCTTCACCTTCATGCTTGATGACCAACTGAAACTAAGCAGGAACTCAGTTTCTCCCTGGTTACTCCCTTTGTTAACATCTCTACAGGATTCTAGCTAGTGTGTATCTTTTCCAACTTCAAATGTCCATCTTCCAAGACGGATCGTATGAAATGGTACCTGAGATGTATATGCTTAGTCTTCGAATGGAAGGCTGAGTTCTTTGCAAGATCAATGAAACTCTCACTATCACAGTACAAACTGCTATTCTATTACTTCTTTCCCAATTCCTCCATAAACCTCTGTAACCAAATCATCTCTTTACTAGCATTTGTAGCAACAACATACTCTGCCTTCGTTGTTGAAAATAAAACAACCTTTTGCAGTTTAAAAATCCAACTTACTTCAGTTCCACCTACAGTAAAAACATACCCTGTGGTGCTCATCCTACTATCTTTATCACCTGCCATATCTGAATCAACATATCCTTGTAGAACAACGTTTGAACCTCCAAAACATAATGCATGAGTAGCAGTACCTTTCAAATACTTGAGAATCCACTTTACTGCCTCCAATGTTCTTTACCCGGATTGTTCATATACCTACTCACAACTCCCATTGCATGTGCAATATCTGGTCTTGTGCAAACCATCACATATGACTCGCACAAACAATTTGACAATCAAACAAAAAGCCTATATTGGGAAAAAAATTATGTCGTCGGATTATAGACGCATAAATGTCAAATTTCAGACAAATTAGCTGCCGGATTTTGGGTACAAATGTAGTAGTGCTTGCACCTAGCCACACCCATTTTTGTGAGAAAAAGTGCACATGAACACAAGCATGCCAATAGAGAGATTTAAACACTGGTGTGGGTAATAACAATAACTTATTATCATTGACCTGAAAATACATTGTTGACATAGATCCCATATTTGGTCTTGAGATTTTTTCCTAATAATTAGAAGGGTTCATATGTACTCATTGGTAAATAAAATTTAGGTCAATGTTGCAAATATATTTTTCTCCTTTCAAATAATTTATGAGATCATCAATCTTGGGTAGCAGGTACCAATCTTTCACATAGATCTTGTTCAATGATTTTTTAATATGTGCATAATCTCCATTCTTATTGTTCCTTTTTGGGTACAACGATAACTGGAGTACCACAAGGAGAAGTTTTGGGACTAGCCTTACCATCCTAAAGATGATTTATTGATTGCTTCTTGATCTATAAACTGTTATGCAATATTCAGAACAATTTGGAAGTGAATATATTGGAATTAGATAGATCTTATGTTAATGTATTATGTGGGGAACAATTAGACTTGTAGGTTCTTCAAAAACATCTAAATAGAAAGATATGCTATCCTGAATATCTGAAGGAAGGATATTTCCTATGTTGTCTTCTTTGGCTTGTTGGACAACAACATGTACTACTAATAACTTATGGAGATTGCCCAATTTTATTGTTTTCTTACCATAAAGTAAAGGATTGTTGGGTGATGAGAAATATAGGTGAGTTTGTATACTTTACCAATCTAAATTTGTTTCTTCCACATGGAACTTAATAGTTTGGATATTAAATACCTCAATCGTCTCATGTCATATCTTGAAGTATATTATCTCTAAAGTTTTTCAAGGATATTAATAAGAGCTCGTTGGACATGGTACATGCTCAAAGAAAAATGTCCAATTGACCATGAATGTGCATTTGAGAAAAAAGTAGTTCACAAAGATGAATTGATTATGGTAATACCCATGAAATTGTTCTGGCATGGTTATATCTTGCAATGCTTGACAATAATTGGGAATCCATGGCTCTAGTGTGTCTATAAATTGAGCATGCACACCACTCATATAATGGAAAATGAAATGCTATCAAGGGCCAAATAATTTGGCATCATAATTCATCCTCTCTCTAAGTCTATGAGGACTCAAGTCACCAATTTACAAGGAGGATCCATAACATAGATACTTATAGGGGGATGTTGGCTAAAAAAATAGGGATTGTAGGAACTTTCTTCATCCTTAAAAGAAATGATCCTCTTTGGTTTCCTAAACTCATTGCCATCAAGTGTGTGAAGAATGAGCTTTCGACCACTGGCATCAATGACAACACTTTGAGGAAATGTGCATTATATTTTAACATATGTGAAATGCCTCATTTCTTCCCCCAAAAATAAGTAAAATAACGTTAAAATTAGTGGTATTTCACTTGCGCTGAAAACAACTCCCACTTATTCTGTACCTCTCAAGTCATTTCACAAAGTTGGACTAGAGTCAAGCTCAACATGGTCTTCTTTCCCCTCTAATTCTGCCAAGCTCGTTCCCTTGGCTGTGGTTTCTCTAGATAGTAGCTTGGGACAGTGGGAATCTCGTTAATCCATTCATGTGCATCACTAATTAGATGACACAGAGGAATCTGACTACCTTAAGAGAGTCATAGTTACTCCCATCGTTTACCCGCGCTTGGTTGAATTTATTCACTTTGAGATGCAAAGCACTAGGCATAAATCACATTGTGTTAGCATCCACATGGACCATCACAATGCTTTGTTTTAATTAACCAGTTGGATTTCCCTCGTTCGTACCAGTTTTGACAAGGTTCATTAATATTATATATATATATATATATATATATATATATATATATATATAATAAAAACAAAAAATAAAAATAAAAACAAAAACAAAAACATATTATATATATAATATAATATTATATAATATATTTTAATTAAATTAAAAAAAAAAAATAATAAACCATTAAAAAAAACAAAAACCAAAAAACAATACAAATGTCAAATGCGCTCGTGCCCATTCATTACAAAGAAAATTAGGGTGGTGATCTCGCGTGCCTGATCTAGTAGCTGAGAAAAACTCCATCGACGGATAGAGTCAAAGGAGAAAAACCCCGAGTCTTCAATGAGATCACCCTAATTCAAAAGGTTTAGAGAGAAAAAACCCGTCCAACAGAGGCAAAGGAGAAAATTAGGAGCTCTATTCAACCATCGATAGAGGCAGAGGAGCAAAGGATACCTATCCGGCCATTGACAGAGGTGGACGCAGAGGAGCAAAGGATCCCTATCCAACCATCGATAGAGGCATAGGAGAAAATGATATCTATCCAGACATCAATAGAGGCAGAGGCAGAGGAGACCTATTTGGACATCGACAAAGGCAGAGGAGCCCTATTCGGCCAAACCTGTGGAGATGCCACCGAAATTGGTAATGTCTCTCCTCTTGATGCTAAAAATGGTTGAAACATTGAAAACTAATAGGGAAACAACTTATAAAAATATGAATAACCAAGCCAAAGGTAGTTGGTAAACTAATGGAGGTTGCATTCGCCGTTATGTTTCTTCCATTGTTCCATATAATTTCCCTAAGCTTTAGTTTTTCTTAATGTTTTTCTTAGCGTCTTCGCCAATCTTTCACAGACCATGAAGACCTATTGTAACAAGTATAGCTCATTAATTTATCAAATATCATAGTGCTAATCATTTTGACAGTTTTAGAAAAAGAAAATCTAAGTTGTAATTCAGTGCGGGTACGTGAGGTTTAGATATCAATTTTATTGAAACAAAATGGGGAAGCACTATGGAAAATTGCAATTGAAGAGAACAAATAAATTTGTACCAAGACCACAATCTAGAAGAGAATTCATTTCTCATGCATGGAAAATCAACCATATAGGATGAACATATTCGAATGCATATATTGAGAAAGATAGACAAGTTAATGGTAAGTTGAAAACACTCTGAAAACATCATATACCAATATGATAAACATGGTATGATATAAAAGTTGTGGTAATTCTAGTGAAATTGGACTTTGAGCAACCCCTTAAATTTTATTTTCACACTCAAATGTAGCATATGAGACTCCATCCAATCACCATAAAGACATCTAACAATGTCTATATTCTGTATAATATGCACGTGGATGTAGAAATTGTCCAACAAATAAAATGATCACTAAATTACTAATTCAATTCCAATCCAAGTTGTGTAAGCTCTCTTGAGAGATATAATTTTGTAGGTGAGAGGGAATGCACTCTTGAGATAATTGCAAGTCCTTTTCTATTTGTTGAGATTCTTCATAGGCCAATACTAAATATTTTTTATTCTTAATGAAGTAGATTATTTTAGTGACGAGATAATTTAAATACCACTCACATGTTATCTCTAGTGAAGGCCTATAAATTTTGTGTAGTTGATAATACACACATTGAAGTCTCATATTGAAGTCCCAAATAGGTTCATTATCTTCTTTATGCATACTGCTGAGCTCTTGATACACCTTCTCTATTTGATAATTATTATAAGAATCCTCAAAAACTTCGTTGAAATGCTTCCAATAGTGAATTTATTGGATGTTAAGTAATAATACCAATCTTAGAATTTTGTAATTTGCTTGCAACATCCTCTTCAATAATGTTTAGTAAGTGAAGTTGATCCGATGCAGGATCTTTTATGATTATGGTTGAGTTTTAACTTGCATGAATATTTTAACCATTTGAGAAATTAACGAGAGAATGAGGAAAGAAGAGGATTATATATCAGTCAAATACACATATGCAGATCTGAAAACAATAAAGAACAGCAAACCATAAGAACGCAGGTTGATAACGGAGTTCGGCACAATGTTTGCCTACGTCTCCGGGCCTTTTTCCTGTGGGGAAGGCTTCTTTATTTCTGCTCAAGTGCTCAAAATTACATCTCAGCAATGCC
>JASDQU010682974.1:33571-48691 GCA_032191745.1 Picea mariana
AGCCCCCAAATTTCTCGGTCATATGGTGCGCTAATAGGGCCACGCGCTCTAGCGCGGGCCCTTTTCCTAGCTCTCGCTCCAGGTCATGTGCCGAAACTGTGGGAACCGTGGCTAAAGAGTTAGCCCCTCCGCGCGTTTTCGTTGGTAACGGCCCCGGTCCTGTGGGAGTGGCCCGGGATCCGGGGCTAAACTTTTAAACCGCCCGCGTTCCGTGTCAAACCCTGCGCGGTTGGTTTACCCTAGCCCGAGTCACATGGTATATTACAATGAATCGTGGGCTGCCGTTGTAACTGCGCCCCCAAAACTGTGGAACCTTCCCGGGTGGTTGGAACCGTGCATTTAAAGGTGGAACCCTGCGCGGAATGGAACCCCGAGCCGTGTTCAAACAAAACTCGCCGTTATAACAACCACCAATGATGGGGTGCCACGTGGCTTCCCCTGAGTGGGCCACGTGGCACCCTTTTTTCGCCAATCTGAAGTTGACACTTGTCGTGATTTGATTGGACACCTGCTTGCCACGTAGACCAATGACGCAGCGCCACGTGGCACCCTGTGAGTGGGCCACGTGGCGTTTTTTTTACCAATCTGAATGTGCCACGTGTCAGGCTCTCATTGGCCCATGTGTGTGCCACGTAACCTTGCCGTACTGCCACGTGTCTTCTTGCCATGCTTCCACGTGTCTCTTCCGTACGCCACCTGTCATCTGCCACGTCATCTGCCACGTCAGCATGATGACGTCAGCGTGCCATGTGTCACCCTGTGAGTGGTGACACGTGTCACCTCGTAATTGGCCGAACCATACGCCCAAAGTGCCAAATCAGCATGACACGTGTCACGTCCTGGTGATGCCATGTGTCCTGTACGGAAGCCGCCACGTGTCCTGTACGGCCTGCCACGTGTCGCGTCCCGGTTGGTCCACGTCATCTGTACGGCCTGCCACGTGTCGCGTCCCGGTTGGTCCACGTCATCTGTACGGCTTGCCACGTGTCACTGTATGGAACGTGCCACGTGTCACTGTACGGACATGCCACGTCAGCTGTACGGACTGACACGTGTCTGTACGGACTGTACGGACAGGTACAGTCAGCTCCCAAAATTTGCTTGTTTGTCTTTTCGGACAGTAGGCGATATCTTCCTCATACGGACTCCGTTTGTGATAAAAATTATACCACCGGATTCAGGACGACGAGACGGACGCAATGGCACAGGTTTCGTCTGATTCCGAGCACTTTCATTTTTGAGCATTTTTAAGCCCTATCTGGCCTCTGGATCTGTTTTCAGATCAGAAGTATATTTTCATAAATCTAAATATTCTCTAATGCATTTATGTCACCTTCACCATTGAAATTTGGGAATAAATTTACTACCTCTGTTGGGAGGTCATGCAAATGTCCTTGTAGGTACAAAGAAATGTTGTCCTCCCACACAATAATTTAGGGTAAATCCATGAGGTACGAGTGCCAAAATTTAAAATAATGGCTATACATGGGTTGGCTTGCCATTCGTCCTCATTCTAGTGCCAAAATGTTAATGCAAGCAAAAATGATCCCCATCAACCATAGAGGATTACCTGACATAAGGGCCCAATTAGACATTTCTTCATTCAAATGCCAAGCCCTACAATCATGACCCAATTTTCTTATGTAAGGTAAGTTATTCTGTTATTATCTCCATCTAATCTAACCTAACGTAACTAATGTAAATTGCATAAATGTAAATGAAGATGGTGTGAAAGTGGGGAATGGGAAACAATTACAATATGCTAAAATGAAATAAAAAATTAAGAACATCCTAATTAAAGGATTAAAAGAACAATATATATAAATGCAATTAGTAGTAAGTAGAATAGTCCAACTTTGTTATAAAAAATGAACCTGAATTAGACCCTTCTAGCTTTTTCCTAAAGTGAAATGATTTGATTGCTAAGAAAAATTCCCTATCAAAAAACTACTTAGTAACCACATTGAAATGAAACATGATTAGACATGCTATGATACAAATAATATTCCATCTAATGTACATGCATAATCATAGATTTTGAGAAATCGATAATAGTCCCAAGTCACCAAGAAGATGCCTATTTCATATTAGGTTTTAGCAAGCATAAGTTAAATGAGAGTAAATCTGAGAGAAAGGAGAGAACAGTCCCACGACCCACAAGCACTGGGAGAACTAAGAAAGGAGAGAATAGTCCCACGACCAAACACAACTATGCATGAGTATAAATAAACTAGCTAACTTAAATCTCTTTAACAACATAAGAAGATAGCTTACAATGCATAAAAGATAACATTTTACCTAAATGAAAAGGATTTATAAGTTTAGTTTGTGACTCTTGGCCTTCCATCTTCTGGATTATTAAACTACCCTAAATGAAGCTTGAGATACCTTAGATGATGCTTGAGCTACCCTAGCTGAACCTGCAGCTTCTAGTTCTTAAATCAATACAAAATTTCATCTTATTCTCACTTTAACTATTCAAACTAGTTACTTGAACCATATTTTCATCAATTTAGGAAATTATAATATCACCCATCCAAGTGAGGCTTTATCCAAAAAAAAAAAAACCAGAACATGATCATCATTTCATTGTTTTATAGCATAAAGGTTTATGTCAAACTGATTCTCTAAAAATTATGACAAAGCTTTTAGTACTTGTTCTAGTTAACTTATGACATTTACCCATTGGTGTATATAAAATAATCTCAATATGGTATAGTTTCAAGGATGAGATTGGTTTGTTTAGAAAAGTTTAAAGGATCAAAATCTACTTGGAGGATAATGTAGTTTCCATAATGATAAGACATAAATTAGATATAGAATTTATTAGCAATCATAGTTTCCCTTCTATGAAAAAATTGCCAATCTCTTCGATAGAAAAGTGTCATTACTTCTTAGTAATTGACATTATGGCTTAGTAATTGTAGTACCTAGATAGTTAGAATTTAAAAAGTCAATATGGAACCTAAGAAAGAACCAAAGTACTTTTAGAAAAGAAAATCTATAGAGAATGAGATTCATACACATTAGGATATATATTTATTATTATGAGTTGGTGCGCAGATTAAGATGAATAATTTAGAGACTCGAGCTATTTATTTGAGATAGTTGGTAGAGGAGTTATGACTAGTTTGTTGATATTTTTACTAAAGTAGTAGCATTATCTCAGATTATGAAACTTTAGAAGATTCTTAGACTTTAGGAAGATATCCTTACGAGGGTGTGTGCAAATATATTTCCACCTCTTATGTTGAGATATTCCCACTTTTGATTCAATGCTAAAATGGTGTTTGTTGACACCACCTACCCTTGGAATTCATTATTCTTCAATTCTACACTTCCTTATGCCTTCAACATGGGATCAATGTTGCTGATTTGAGACATTGGAGGATGACACTCGTATATACACTCCTATTGAGCTAGGTCTCTCTACTAGATTGATGCAAGTTTCAACCTACATATTGGATCAGAGTTTTACATAGTGATTATTACTTCTAAACGAAAACATATGGGTTTTAATGGCCGTAACTATGACATGTGGGCACAATGCATGGAAACATTATTAGAGTAAAAAAAATTTGTATTTTACAAAACCTATGGTTCAAGACCCTAAGGAAGAACTTCATAAATTCATTATTAGTGGGAAGAATGATGAGGTTATAAAATTCATTTCGTTCTACATCTCTAGGGAGATTCATTCCAATACACGTATAATCAACTATTTGAATCAAGTTTGGAAGAAGTTGAAGAATTTGTTGGACAAGATATATGAGAATTAGGTTATGCAAATCAAGAAACAATTGATCTATCTTAATCCTCTCTTTTTTGATAGTATTGAAAACTATTTGGCTCATGTGAAGGAGCTTCGATTAAAACTACGTGAATGTGGAAATGGGACTTTTTGTAAAGAAATACAAACAACTTATAGAACTAAAATCTTAATGAATTTGAAGACACCTTATGAAATTTTATGTTTGGAATTCCATGCTAGTTGGGCTTCCAAGAAAGAAGAAGATATGACTATAACTTGGATTATTTATATGGTTTTCAAATTAGGGGATAGAAAAAGTTTATTGATGATGGTAAAATTCAGAATAAGCAATATGACTGTCTCCTTAAAGAAAAGAATTGATAGAACTATAGAGAACGAGGTCAAGGATATGATACATATTTTGATGGCTATCATGATAAATATAGTGTTGACCAAATTGACAATAATTCAAATGATGATGATCCATCATCTAATAAAGGTAAGAAGATGAGGAATTTTCAATACAATGGTAAGGTGGGACATGTTGGGAAGGATTGCTAGAAGAAGACCAAAGACCTTGAGGATCAGGTCAAGAATATTAAGGAGAGGTGTTGACTAGTCGACTAATCGACCAACAACATTGGATTTCGAAAGGTGATGGAAATAAATATAATTTCTCCTCTAATTTTGTAGGTGAGAGGGAATGCACTATTGAGAGATTTAACCAAATCATTGCACATGGAATCTTCTCAGTTTGTGTTGTCTTATTCATTCTTAGTCTCTGTTGATTTTTCTTCCCTATATTTCTTCACCAAAAACTACATTACCAATTATGTCAATGTAGAAATGCTTTGCTCCAACTAGGAAAGCATGGCTTCTATATCCTACATTTCGTGTCCTTCATGAGGTTTTCTTTCCATATTGGGTTTTTTGCTCCACAATATTCTTGGGAGAAATGCTTCTCAACTATTTTTCGTACCTATTGCAGGAGTTTACCATGCAAGTATTCTCCAAGTATTTCGAACCTTTTATAATACCATATGATCCATAATAGAGGGATTAACAATCCACAAAATTCAACGACAAGGATAATTAATTTCTCATGCATTTAAAATAAGGCATCGAGACCGAGGAAATGTGAATACATATATAAAGAAAGATAAAGAGGTTGGTGGAAAGTTAAAAATAATCCAAGAACATCACTAACCAATCAAGTAAATATGGTATGGTGTGAAAGTAGTAGTGAGCCCTATCGAGGCCAACTATGTGTGCCTCCTTAACTTTTATTTATTTTCACAGTCAAATGTAGTAGAGAATCCTACATCCAATCACTGGAAATACCTGTAAGAAAGTTTCTATTGTATATAATGTCCCTATGGATGTAGATAATGTACAACTGAGTGATATAGAACAAAAGGATCATCAAATCACTAGTTCAATTTCAGTCCAAGTCAAATATTCTCAGATTGTATCCTATGACACAACATCTTGTTTAGGCATTCTTCGAAACAATTTTTGGGCAATATTAATGTTCCCATAGTTGGAATACATATCTATTGAAATATTGTAACTACGAAGAATATTCTAATTATAATTGAGTTATTATTGTATAGATCAAATCCCCTTTTGCGGATTGATCAAATAAGGTATTGTATAAGATCAAATCCCCTTTTGTGGATTGGTCAAAATGTGTTTGTATGGTGGTATTTGTAAAGTAAGCCCCTAGTAATTATAAAGTGGTTTTAGCCACTTCTAGGAGAATTCGTCTCCACCAAGTGAAGAGAAACAACCCTAGCGCCACCTCACAACTTGTATTTATATGTGAGGATGGTGTCTCATTTGAACACACTCACTCACTCATCTAGTGCACATATCTTGAAGGAAGTTGCGGTTGCAGGAAGAAGTCTAACGAAGGAGAAAGAGGCACATGATTGATCTTGTTCTATCTTTGGTGTTTTGGTCTTAGTCTTGAAATTGTATTAGAAATCTCTTCTTGAGGAGGTTTTGTTGGGTTTTCTCCTCCATGAGGGTTTCCCAGGATAAAATGCGGCGTACCTTGTGATTGTGTTTCTTTTAGTGATCCTCTTTATACTGTTGTTTTGGAAATGCATTGAATGCTCATGAAATTTGGAAATAACCTAATCACATCAGTAAAACTTAACAATATCTACAAGGCTAATGCCCATAATATCTACATGAAACTGTTATTATTGTGAATCATATTTGATAATCAAGAGATTACTGAAGCCTTCTACGAATGTTTGTTAACTATTTCTCTCATTCGATGGAGTGTAGGTACAACCAAACATGTATTTGTTAGATATGTCCTCCTTGAGCGAGGAAAGTTCAGGAAGACTAGAGGAAAGTGAGACATCTAGGAGGCCTAAAAGAGGGAGATCAACTAGATGTCAAAAAATTAGAAGAAAATTCCATAAACGGATGGAATTTTTTCTCGCTGAAGGGGGGTCATGTTCTTATGATGATGAGACTATAGGTGACATTGAGGTGCCCTTGAGGTACAAACATCTAGTGAAACGATGGGTACCCAAAGATCTTCCTTATCTAAACATAGATTTTTGTGTGAAGGAGAGGATATTTCAGATTACACCATTGTTAAGAACCAAATATCAATATAGCATAGAAAAACCTCAGAAGAAGTACTCAACACCTTGAAAAAGAGACAATTTCAGATAATAAGCCTCTTTGAGGGGGCAACCTCCTTTTACCCCACTTAAATGTTCAAGTACAAGATGGTTCAAAATGAAAATATCTCCTTGGTATATATAGGAGACTAGGAGGTATAATTACAACTAATGGCCTAAAGCCGACATAAATAAAATAACATTACTAATATAATATGCCCCAATTAAGGGGTAATGAGCCAATATTAGGGCTTAACATGCCCCTCCCCTTGAGACAAGTGTTTTCCACAACGCTTGAGTAACTCTGGATGCTTCTGTATAAAAGACTCATCTTCCCAAGTGGAATCTTTAGCTGGTAGTTTCCTCCATTTAATGAGATACTCTGAAATGGATCTATTCCTTAGCTGGCGAATTCTTGTGTTAGTGATGGCTTCAGGATCCAATATGATTTTTCCTTCCTTTTCAAGTTTTGGCAATATAGTTTGAACTGGGATCTTTTCTCCTATAACCTTCTTTAAGCATGAAACATGGAAAACTGGGTGTACTCGTGAAGATGCAGGCAACTCCAATTTGTATGCCATAGTACCAATATTTTGCAACACCTTATAAGGGCCATAGTACTTTGGTGATAATTTATTATCCTTCTTGGATTGCTTGAGGGACATCTATTTGTATCGTTGTAGTCTTAAAAATACCCAATCCCCTACTTCAAAACTTCTTTCACTACGATGTTTATCTGCTTGTTGTTTCATGCGATTATGTGCCATGGTCAGGTTGTCCTTTAAGATTTGGAGAACTTGTTGTTGATTCTTGATGTGATCTTCCATTGCTTGAACCTTATATTTTTCTTTTAGAGAAGAAGTGATGGAAGGAGGGTGGTATCCATAAAGTGCCATAAATGGTTTCATTTTTGTTGCAGTATGAAAGGAAGTGTTATACCACCATTCTACCAAGGGTAACCATTTGAACCATTGTTTTTGTTTATTAGAGACAAAGCAAAAAAGGTAGACTTACAGACATTTGTTCACTATCTCGGTTTGTCCATCAGATTGAGGATGATAGGATGAGCTATGAGCCAATTGAGTACCCAAACAAGAAAATAATTCTATCCAAAAATGTCCAGTGAAGCTGGGATCTCTGTCACTTACAATAATCTTTGGGCTGCCATGTAGCTTTTGAACTGTCTCCATGAATGTGGTGGCAACTGTACTAGCTTTGAAGGGATGAGAGAGTGCACAAAAGTGTGCATACTTGGTCAGTCTATCAACAATCTCCATGATGACACTCTTTCCTTCAGACTTTGGTAACCCTGTGATGAAATCCATGGAAACCTCCTCCCAACGCTAACTTGGGATGGATAATGGTTGTAAAAGACCTGGGGTATTAATTGTTTCCACCTTATTTTGTTGGCAAACCAAACATTCTGCCACAAACCTTTGAACATCGGTTTTAAGGCCATCCCAAAAAAATTCCTTCTTGACTCTATGGTAAGTTTTCAAAAATCCCGAATGCCCTCCTACTGGAGAGGTGTGTAATTCCAATAGTACCTTTTGTTTGAGTTGGGAGTTCTTACATAAATATAAGCGATCTTTGTACCATAGTGAATCATTTTTCCATGTAAATGTATTTGATGCAGTGGAATCCTGTTGCAACCTTTGAATGAGAGTCCACACTTTTTCGTCATTCTTCCATTCATCCCTTGCTTCTATTATCCAATCGGGTTGGATGACCGAGATAACACAGAGAAAAGCCTCAACATCTTCATCCTTTCTTGAGAGTGCATCTACCACAACATTTTGCTTCCCATTTTTATAGAAGATTTCAAAATCATAACCCGATATCTTGGTTACCCATTTTTGTTGTTCTTCTGAAGATAGTCTTTGTTCCAAGGAGTATTTAAGACTATCATGATCTGTTTTGACCTTGAAGTGCCTACCTATTAGGTAAGGACGCCATTTCTTCAATTCATGTAGTATTACCATCATTTCTTTCTCATAAATGGGTTTGTGTAAGTCCTTTCCCTTGAGTGGTAGACTTTCAAAAGCCAGGGGCCTTCCTTCTTGCATTAGGATAGCACCAATTCCATTTCCCAAGGCATCACATTCCACAATAAAGGTTTTTGTGAAGTCTAGAGTGGTCAAGACAAGATCTTTACACATCACCTCTTTAAGTTGTTCAAAATATTTAGTTGCCTCTGGAGTCCATGAAAATGCATCCTTCTTAGTTAGTGTCGTTAAAGGTGCTGCTATTCTTCCATAGTTCTGAACAAACTTGCGGTAGTAACCTGTCAAACCCAAAAATACTCTAAGATTCTTTAATTTTTTGGGAATTGGCCATTCCATCATGGCCTTAATCTTGTTAGGGTCTACCTTGACACCTTCATGAGATACAATATGACCCAAATACTCTACCTCCTTTACTCCAAATAAACATTTGGATGGTTTGGCATATAGTTGTTGCTCCTTTAGTAGTTGTAGCACCTTGTCAACATGTCACACATGATCCTCCCAAGACTTGCTATAGATTAGTATATCATCAAAAAATACTAACACAAATTTTCGAAGGAAGGGCTTGAAAATGAAATTCATCAACCCTTGGAATGTGGAAGGTGCATTTGTAAGGCCAAAAGCCATGATCAAAAATTCATAATGGCCTTCATGAGTTCGGAATGTTGTTTTTGGGATATCTTCTTCCTTCATTCTGATCTGATGATACCCTGAACAGAGATCCAATTTTGTGAAAGAGATTGCTCCATGTAGTTCATCTAACAATTCATCAATGACAGGAATGAGAAACTTATCTTTAATAGTGATCTTGTTGAGCTCTCTATAATCTGGACACATATGCCATGAGCTATCTTTCTTGAATACCATTACCACTGGTGCAGAGTAAGAACTTTGGCTAGGTCTAATAATGCCATCCTCTAACATTTCTTCAAGCATGCACTCAATTTCACTCTTCTGGGCGTAAGGGTATCTGTATGGTCTGATGTTAGGAGGAACACTCCTGGGAATTAGGTAAATTTCATGATCATGATTTCGAGTGGGTGGAATACCTTTGGGAATATCTTCAAATAATTTGGAATGCTTATCAATTATCCTTTGGAGATCTTGAGGAATAGATGGCTTAGATGTTTGAACAGCTAGTGAGGATAGTTGTGCAATACTGCCTTGATGCCCCTTTTTCAATAATTTTTTCATGCCGTTAGAGCTTATCACCTTACCGGGTTTCCCTGTGACACCTCTTAACTCAATTTCTTTTCCTTCCAATGAAAATTTCATGAAAAGTTCTTGAAAATTAAAAGCCACTGTTCCTAATGATTGTAACCATTGGATTCCTAGTACAACATCTGCACCACCCATGGGTATAGCAATCACTGGACTATTCATTACATATTCCCCCATAATAAGATTGATCTTATTGCATTTTCCTGAGCAATTGATAGTTCCTCCATCTGCAATCATTACTTGAAACTATGGCGCTGGATATACAAAGCAATTGAGATCTTTGGCTAATTTATAGTGAATGAAGTTATGAGTACTGCCAGAATCAATTAGGACTATTACCTTTTTCTTTTTGATGTATCCTTCGATCTTGAGGGTTTGAGGAGTGCTAATTCCAGCCAATGAATTACACGATATCGTGGGAGTCAACTCTTCAGACGACATTGCTTCTACGTTTTCATCTTGAGATGGTTCTTGTTCTTGTTCTTCTTCCTCTTCACAATCTATGTAGAATAATTTCTTCTCACCACACTTATGTCCCTTACTGTACTTGCTGTCACAATTATAGCATAAACCTTTTTCTTTTCTTTCCTCCAATTGTTGAGGTGTCAACCTTGTAGGTTGAGGTGTTTTAGAAGAAGGAGCATTGTTCTCTCTCTATATGTTAGGATTGGTCCTTCTAGTAGCCATAGCCATATTTTTACTTTCAACATTTCTTGCCACCTTAAATACATTCTCCAATGATTTGGGTTCCCAAAGGAGAAACTCATGTTGAATGTTATCCTTTAAAGTTCCTATGAATACATCAATCAAGTGCTCATATAGAATATCGGTTACCTTTATATTCAATATTTGGAAGTTCTCAATGTGCTCGGTAACCGAACCCTTTTGCTTGAGATTTATCAATTGGTTAAAGAAGGTATTGCTCCTTGTATTCTCATAGTGTGCTATCATTTCTTTCGTGAAAATTGTCCAAGTGACGAGTGATTTGCGAGAACATATCCATCGATACCATACAAATTGATTAGGTTCTAAATATAAAGAAGCAATTCATACCTTTTGTGTATGTGGCACATTATGAAGATCAAAGAATTGCTCCATCTGAAGTATCCATGTGATTGGGTCCTTGCCATCAAACTTTCTCATATCAATCTTAGGAACATGGTCGGTCTTCAAACCAAAGTTGGAGTTTCCCCATTCTTGATTCACCTTCCTTGTGTCCTCATCATGAATTTCATGGGATGCATTTTCACTTTCAGGTGTCTTCTCTGTTACGATTTTTTTCAATACTTCCATGATCTCTCCTTTTAAACCATCCATCTTAGTATCCAACATAGCTTCCATTGAATACATCTTCCTTTGTAGTTCATTTATGTCCCTACGCATTTATTCACCTTCATCAAGAGTCCAAGTAGGATTTTCTGGAGGCTTATTTGGTGTAGAAGTTCCCTTTTTTGGTGGCATGTTGGCCAAGTATCACTTTTGAACCTTGATTTTGAGGTGGTTCTGCTAAACAATGATTATTCTATTGTATCTCCCAAGTTTCGGCCCTTCTAGGTATGGAACTTTATTTTATGTAGTTCTCTGATATTTCTTCTCTGCAATTCCACAGGTCTGATCAAAATTGGATGTGCCAAGTGGAATTTACGATAACTTCCCCACAACTTGTCGATTTTTGGCCTTTCCAGGAGATCTCACTTGTATAGCATGCCCTGCACAAAATAATTGATATAAAATTCTGAAACTCGCACCAGAAATACTGCAGACTGTCCACAATCCAATGAAACAAATCCCACTCAACTTGGATACTCTAGGAAGAATTTATGATTGTTTTACCTGGAACACCTTCTTGAGACTAGTCAATAGGACTAGTCAGATACCCTATCTTACACAGGGTGTATCTAAAAATTTGATATGATCCAGAAGTTGAAATTTTTACCACAGATACCTTACTAATTTCTGTAAATATCCTCTGGAGTTCAGGGTCTGAAACATTACAAAAACGTTTTTATAGCTAAAATTCTGCAATGAATCTATTCAGGATGATTCCAGAACCCTATCTTGTATAGGCTGTATATATGAAAGTACAAGGCCTCAGGAGCTTAATTTTGAACCCAACGTACCTTGATCTGTCTACTAAATATCCTCCAAGTTGTTCCTTCTGAAACGTTGTAGAAAAAAAGTTATAGCAAAAATTCCAAGGTGTCTCAGATGTAGCAGCGAAACCCCAAGACCTTGAGCTCTGATACCATATGTTAAGAACCAAATATCAATATAGAATAGAAAAACCTCAGAAAAAGTACTCAACACCTTGAAAAAGAGAAAATTTCAGATAATAAGCCTCTTTGAGGGGGAAACCTCCTTTTACCCCATTTAAATGTTCAAGTACAAGATGATTCAAAATGAAAATGTCTCCTTGGTATATATAGGAGACTAGGAGGTATAATTACAACTAATGGCCTAAAGCCGACATAAATAAAATAACATTACTAATATAATATGCCCCAATTAAGAGGCAATGAGACAATATTAGGGCTTAACAACCATCGTCATTACACGGTTTGGGTTTGTTTTGCATGGATGGCATAAAGGTGGGTTACGACAGATGTATTGAATTGATTGCATATGTAGGACCCTGCAACAATTACAAATATTGGATGCAGCTGGTCCAATATACACTCAGTATGTGTAGATACAAAGTTTTTGCAAATTATTTACAACTAAAAGACAATAATCAAAAGAAAGGAGCGAGTATGTACATTGACGGAAGGCCAAACACACTAGGGAATATTGCAGGGCTTATAAACAATACACAACCTAGGTCTACAAATAAACAACCCAATTTCATTTTTGAGGGGCGCGAAGGAAACTATGTTTTCGTGTGTGCCTTAAAATCAATAGCTGGAAGGGAAGAGTTGCTGATCAATTACAATTTGAATAGAATAGATACAAACATTGTTACTATGGGAGTGGTACATATAACATTTCACCAAACCTGTAATTAATGAATCTAATATATTATGTTTTTATTAATGTTTCATTTCGATATAAGCAATACAAGCAATATGTTTCATTAAATGACACCATCTTCGAGGCAACATGTATACCTTATTTTTAATTATGTTTTTTCAAGAGTCTATTGGTGTCATTTCAATACTAATGGTTTTAATATTTTTGTTGTAGGTTGATGATCGAGGCATGTCACCAATGGATCAGATGACACCATCATTGGGGAAACAAGTATACCCCATTGTAAATTGTACAAATTAAATATAAGCAATATGTTTTTTCGAGAGTCTATTGGTTTCATTTCAATATTAATGTTTTCAATTTTTTTTTATAGGCTGCTGATCGGGGCAAGTCCTCGATGGATCAGAGGACACCATCCTCAGGTCAATAGGTATAACCCATAGTAATTGTACAAATTAAATATGTTGTATTATTATGTTTTTTTGGTGACTCTATTGGTTTCATTAGATATTAATGTTTTCTATATTTCTGTCACAGGATACATATACATTAACAAAGAAATACATAGATATGAATGTGGATGAGCTCATGTGCAATGTTGAAATCACATCATCACTAAACCCTGTACAGATGGAAAATAAGTCCATAAAAAATGAATGCGGATATCCTTTGTCTGGTATTCATTCAGCCACAAACAAATGAGATTAGAGCAAGATTGATCATTTGACAATGCGAATTCAATCCTTGAATGTAAGCTGTGAAATATTTTATTAGAAGATAAATTCATTTATGGTTTTATATTTTCTACTCGTATATGCCATGAACTAAAATCTGGTTTGTTTTTATAGGTGTATTTACATCCACATACTCCTGGTGAGGGGCTTGCTGGTACTATTGATGCTACTGATGAGTCGTCACATCATGAGCATCTAACCCCATGTGCATCTGATCGTGTGCCATTATTTTCCATTGAAAAATCGATAACACATAGTAGGACACCCCATAGGGAAGATGTGGGTGCACCCTCTATTGGTCAATGCATGAAATATCATGCACCAGAATAGGGTCAGGGGGTCGATGCAACAAAGCTGACTAGTATTGATATTTCTCAAGCAACATTTCCTAGATCTTCCTGTGTCACTTGCACAGGAACAATAGAGACCACATTTTTGGTGGACGAAAATATCATTCCCATAAATATATAGAAGATCCCAGGTATTTAAAAAATGTTTTAACTATTATATATAATCTGATTGAAATTTACTTATAGATCATTCTTTTTAAACTAATGATCACATGATCGTTTTGCAGGAAATGATGTTTTTTATAAACATATAAATGATTGGTCATTGGAGATATTTGAGCCCAACATCTGCACAGGGTGGGATAAACAAAATAAAAATTTAAAAGATGAGCTCACTAATCAATTGATTGGGCTGTTCGGTGGTGAGACCTTCAACCGAGCGGAGGTCCTCAAGAAATCCGACCAACATCTAAATATTGTGATGGACCAATATAGGGTTCATCTAGAAACGAACCCTAGGTATGAGTGCCTGTAGCAACCCTCCTAGCTAAGGACATCTACTCAGTCAACCGGTGAATTTTTTTTTTTTGTTAAAGTGTGTGCGCGTGTGTAGAAGAAACAACCCCCTCGACTCTACGTCAACACTCGAACCAACAGGATGCAAGTACGACGAACACAATCAAGACGACCCGACATATCATAGAGACAACAAGAAGCAACGCCCCCGAACAGGAGGCGGGCAACTGATGGCTGTAGGCAGAGACAGACACCAGGGGTTAGGTACAGTACTGTCACAGAATGAAAGAATCCGACAGTAGAGTCGCAGTAGTGGAACTGTTCCTTTAAATAGCCCGAGACTACTGATACGGCTCAGAATGTGTCACAAGAGTGGAACTGTGCCTTTAAACAGCCCGAGACTCTCGATACGACACTGGATTCCTTCCACCGGATTACACACAGACAAACATACTAAGCTACAAGAGGAGTCTATATCCTTCCCGACACGAACATGCTACCCAAACAATACCATCCAGTACTACAAATCAGGGACAAGCAGTAAGCACTAGCGCTTGCATTTTTCTATTAATCGCCCCAAGCGAGCACGATATCATGGTAAACCTACGAATGTTACACTCTCCCTATCATCTTGCCCTTCCTACCAAGTAATACCATATTATAATAACCTTACAAATAAAAGTAGTGCAATTTAAACATCGTCATTAGTATTCCTTTTAAACAACATTGACATCACAATTCAACCTCATCCTAATATTCAAATTAGGCCAATAACAACCTTGCGATCTAAACATTATTATCATATTGTAGTAACCTTGCAAAAATAATAGCAGTGCAATTTAAACATCATCATGAACATGCATTTAACAAGAGTAACATTGCCACTTAAGTATCCTCATTAACATTGCAAATCAACCGCATTAACACGTCAATTAATAATATTACATGGCAATTACCCAACTGCTCAGCATCACACTTCAACCAACATTAACC
>JASDQU010682974.1:71236-103053 GCA_032191745.1 Picea mariana
TTTATTTTCACCATAGTGATGTTCAGGGGGGGTGTTGGAGTTACTTCACACACACCTAGGATTTATTTTTCCTAAGGTTATTCCTTTTTTATTAGTCATAATTAGTCATTATCCAGTCTCTTGTATTTTAGGGGAGAATATTCTCTTTCAATTGACACTTCAGTTTGACTAGTTGAGTTGAGTTTAGACGTTGCATTGGTTTTGTCACCATGCAACATTGGGATCATTACCAACTCACTACTCTTTGTTCATTCAATTAACTGAAGACTAGTTGACTAGTTAACTCAGCTAGGTGGCAATTTACTCGCGTAATTGCCTGAGAGACTAGACTAGGTGGCAGTTTACTCTTGTAACTGATGGTGTGTGTCCAGATCAATCTAGGCCACCACTATAGCTCATTAGTTACTCTTGTATCCTATATATATTGTAAATTATTCACTCTTTATGTGTGGAATACGATTAATGAGAATTCTTCCATTCTTTCTATCTTGCTTCTTCTTTCTCAATTTCTCTCTGCAAACGTGTGTAGTATTTTCTAGCTAGATCTGTTATGTGCAGGTTCAACACATTTACAATGAAAATCCATTTCAATTAAGATAAGACAAATTACACCCATTTCAATCAAAGTCAATAAAACAACACCCATTTTAGTCAATCCAAACAAATGAAAGAATATGATAACATTACCTCTTCTACTGTGAAACACAATGGTCACTAATTCTTTAGGACACCAGGCTTTCTAAGCCCTTTGGTCTCCATACTCTACCTCCATATCCCGATGATAATAACATGTCTTCCTACACTTCCAAACTATTCCAAAAATACCCAACAAACAACCAAACCAACACCCATTATCAACAAGACCAAGTCATGTCTTATAATACATAGTGCCCATGGTGGGTATTATGATACGATATAGTGGAGTGGATCACTCTATTTCTTTTGAGCCATTTTTGTTGAATTATATTTATAATGCTCAATTGAATACAAAGTCTCCACTGATTCCAACAATAATGTTATTTCCTGGTTACGGATTCTTGATATGCAAAACATTCCAGAAATTTTGGATATTGCTTCCTATGTAATCATTTGAGTGGAAGGAGTATTACCTTCAAACAAAGACCTCTTCAGAGGAAAATTAAAGCAATTTCATGCTTGTTGAATGGACCTTTGAATGTTTTATATATAATTCACATTGTAGAACTGTAGGAATCACGCCTCCCTATCGCGTGAAATTATAATACAAAATACCCATGAGTAAATTCCACTGCCATGTTTCAATGAAAAAATAGGGACCCTTGGAAAATGCAAAGTGAGGTAATCGACCTTTTTTCAAATTTAGAAATGGACACAAATGGAGAAAGGTAGTTGCAGCCTTAAATATTGCATGTACCTCACATCTGAACCTCACATCACATGATGTGTTAAATACCATTTGTGTCCCGTCATTTGGTGTAGCCCAGTCACTGGAGGATGCAACTGCGCTGTTTCGTAGAGTGGAGATTCTAGAGGATGCATCTGCTGCAATTGGTGAATGGGAAAGGGTCAGAAAAGGTGCATATCATTGGCCTTTTGTCCTACACCCTTTTTTGAATCTCAAAAATGTACTTGTTAAACAAAAAAACATGTTAGGGGTAGTACACAACATTAGTAGATTTGAAATGAGTTATCATAAACCAAAATTATTTCAATTTCCTATTGTAAGGAATTTATGTTCAATATGTGAGCACTACAAAGAAGTTAAACATCATATCATAGTTGAAGAGAGATATGTGATATCTTCCACAATTAAGGAATCATTCTTTAATAGCTCTTTGAGAGCCACGACCTTGTATTATTTGTAAGTGAGATACATAACATAACATAGAAGGAAACATGGATGATTGAATGGTCTCTAGAAGTCTATAACAAGCCACAATGCCTATTAAAATATGTATTGAGTAAATATGCTTTGTAATTTTTGCACTGTATCCCTAATAAAAGAAAAAAAGGCATAGTCCTTCATTTTGCTAGAGTTTTCCAAGAATGAGTTTTTAAGGCCCCTTTGTTTTTCTAGGATGATGAGTTGGTAGGAAAATGCTAGTAAAAGAAGGAAAACCAATGTGTCACTACAAAACATGAGCAATTGGACCCAATCAAACTAGAAGAGTAGCAGACTTTCGGGATAAGATCCCCAATTTTTACGATTTGGGTGGTTAAGCAATGCTTTCACATATTGGAATGTGTTTATGAAACAATTTAAATGAGTTAACTATATTAGCCTAGTACACTAGTTTGGGTGGTTGAGTGCTTTAAGATTCATGTAGGATGTCTCACAGTTTATTCTATGCATTGACTAGCTTTGTTGGTTGCCTCACTTGAAGTCTCTATCAAGTTAGGTGTTATAATCAACACCAATGAGTTTACATTGGGTAACATTTTTGAAATGTGAGGAAGTGCTCGAGGGTATCCCTGCAAGTTTTTACTTGGAAGAGAAGGTTAGTTATCTAGTGATTTTAACCATTTCAAAGTCCCCAAGAGATGAAATTGTATAAATATCTTTGTATGGGTTCAGAGAAAGGGTTGGTTAGTTAATTGATTGGTTGGGTAGTGATTGTTTGATTGTTCCTCCAGAGTAAAGAATTGGTTTTGTTGTAGTTGGTATTATGAAACACAATGTATTTGTCTACTATTATTGAGTTTAATGGAATCACACCTCCAATTTTGGGTACCTTCATGTTTACATTGTATTAGGATGATGTCTATATTGTGCTATTTGTTTCTTATTTCCAATTAATGTATTATTATGGATGTTGTGGGTATGGTTATGTTGAAACACACACTGACACTGAGAGGGGGGGGGGGGTGAATCAATGACTTAAACTTTTGGACAATTCTCACACTTATTCAAATTAATTAAATTATATGAATAACATATATGTATTTCAATTACTTATTATATAACACAAACTGTATAAAGAAGAATGAATATCATCTATTATTAAACTTTAATAAGTATATATGATTTCAGTCATTAAACTGCTCAACGCCAACTGAATAAGAGAGATCCAACCCTTAGATACAAGACCTAGCTTGTAGTTCTCAGATCTAGCTAAGATGTGAGGAATCCAACCCTCATAACAAGACCCAACTTGTAGTTCTCAGATCCAATTGAGAAGTGAGGAATCCAACCCTCATGACAAGACCCTGTTGGCATATTTATTACGGGAAGACAGAAGGCAGAGTATTTGTTTGTCATTGATGGAAAACTCAGTCCGACGATGATGAACAAGAGAAAGTGGTAAGACCAATAGGACGATGATGAATAAGAGAAAGTGGCAAGACCAGTAGTGCAACGATGATCGCATGGTAAGATTAGAACCGTAAACTCCATGAGTCAAGGAAGCAACTTACGACAGAAAATCCTGAAATGCGATAGATCAGAGCATGTCAAAGGCTCCATTTCGGAGTTTCATAGATTGGGAAATTGGAGTTTTGTATACCGGGAGTTGGAGGAGTCAAGAGTCGAGACTCTTCATCACAGGAGTCTTGAAGTCGCGAAATGTGAAACGCCGAAATCCCGAAACAGGCACATCAACAAAGAGTTTCACAGACTGGGAAATAATTCCATTTCAGAGTTCCGAATACCGGGAGTTGGAGGGGTCAAGAGTCGAGACTCTTCATCACAGGAGTCCCGAAGTCGCAAAATGTGAAACATCAAAATCCTGAAACAGGCACATCAACAAAGAGTTTCGCAGACCAGGAAATAACTCCATTTCGGAGTTCTGGATACTGGGAGTTGGAGTGTCGAAACACTTCACCACAGGAATGCCGAAATGACGACATGAGAAAAACACCTTTTGGTGTAGGTTTCAGTTACTGAGAGTTGGAGTGTCGAAACACTTCACCACAGAAATCGCGAAATGCCGAAATGGGAAATTGCGACATGGAGTTTTGGGGATCGCGACATGGAGTTTTGGAGTTTCGGGGATTGCGACATGGAGCGTCAAGATATCTCATCACAAGAATTGCCGAAATCATGAAATGCCGAAATGCGAAATTGTGACATGGAGTTTTGGGGATCGCAACATGGAGTTTCAAGAATTCGCAACATGCAAAATCATGAAATGCTGAAAGGGACTATTGTGAGTCTTGAAGACTCGAAGGGAAAAACGCTGAAATCCTGTCAACCGTTCGATTAGGAAAAGAAAGGATCACATTACGAATTTTTTTGGACCATTGATCTGGATCCATTTCAGGGATCATGGCTTAGAGAGTCGAGATGCTTCGCAACAGGAATTTGCGACATGCGAAATTGCGAATTGTCAAAATACGAAATGTGAAAGACATTTTGTTTCTTGTAATCCAACGGTGCAGGTGAATTCGAATATGATCAGAGGGATATTGTTTCACCTCACAGTTAATTGATCAGTTACGATTCAGTTAGAAAAATGGATTCATGATTCTTGATCGGTTGGCAATTCAGTTGCTGAGGCATGTGTGAATAAAAGAAGATATGAGACGACTGTGCAGGCTTGGTCGTTCTGAATGAAAAATGAGTTGAACTATAAGAAAGGGAAAATTATAGTATGCGCAGTGTGAGATAAAACTCAGAGATGAGTAACAGATGAGGGATAGACAGAAGCAAGAGAAAAATTGCAGAACAGCTTGAAGCAGAGCATAATTGCAGAATAGACAGAGGAAGAGAAGAATTGCAAAACAGTCAGAAGCAGAAAATATTTATAGAACAGAGAAGAAGTGGTAAGAATCGATTTATCTGTGTTGTTAGTTATTCAATCATTTATCTGTAATCAGGGAGGTAGGGTGGTGCTAGGGAGGATTGTTGTCCTCAGAGGTTCAAGTGGGTGCTTGAACATAGGGAGTTATAGCTTCCATCTGGTTGCAGCCAGAAAAACTAGGGTGGTAGGGTGGTGCAAGGGAGAACAATTGTTCTTTGTTATACATGTTGGTGCCTGTGTGAATGGAAGTTGGTGCTTCCATCCAGTTGGTGCTGGAACACTTAGGGAGTTGTTGCTTCCTTCTAGTGGGTTCTAGAGAAACCAGAGAGTTGGTGCTCTCAAACAAGTTGGAGCTTGTAAAACAGAGGTAGTAGCCTCACATTGAGTTGGTGCTCAATTATAGATGATGTACATAACTTAAAAGACTGCCTATCATTTCGAAGAAGAAGAGGTTTTCTCCCTTTATGGGTTTCCTTGTGAAAATCTGTCTCTGTGTATATCTTATGTGTGAGTGATGCTCATTATTTATGTTGTCCATATGTAGTATAATATTGATGGTCACTTGGAGAAAGTTTAAAAATGGTTTAATTGAATTAAAATTGTTTAAGCACAGTAACAACTGATTCACCCCACCTCTCAGTTGTCTTAGTAATTTAAACAATTGGTATCAGAGCGGGTTCCTTTTATTTAAAGGTAGATCTGTAAGCTTAAACATGACAAGTCATGAAGGGACTTCAGCTAGTAAGCCTCCTTTGTTTGATGGAACAAATTTTTCCTTTTGGAAGGTTAGAATGAGAACATACCTAATGACCTTAGGTGATGATGTTTGGGATGTAGTAGAGACTGGATACATAAAGCTTGTTGTGCTAGATTCCAATGATGATAAGTTAGAATTTAGCTTTAATGCTAAGGGAATGAATGCTATCTTGAATGGACTTGCAGAAGACGAGCTTGTAAAGGTGATGCATCTTCAAACTGCCAAAGAAATGTGGGATAAACTTATTAGCAGCTATGAAGGAAATGAGAAAGTAAAAGATGCCAAACTTCAAACATTTAGGTTGAAGTTTGAACAACTAAAGATGAATGAAGATGAAACAATTAGCAAGTGTTTTTTAAGAGTTGAAGAAATTGTGAATTCCATGAAGGGTCTTGGTGAGAAGTTTGAAGAATCACTCTTAGTTCAGAAGATTTTAAGATCTTTGCTTGATAAATTTAATCCAAAAGTCTCTGCAATAGAAGAAATAAATGATCTTAAAACTCTATCCATTGATCAACTTCTATGAACTTTAACTACATATGAAATGAGAATTAGCAAAGATAAATCCATTACTAGAGAAGCATCGTTTAAAGCAGACAAGAATACTAATTCAGAATTAGATGATATTGAGGAAAAATTTGTGAGAAGGTTAAAGAAAGGATCAGGAAAATATCAAGGCAAGTTCCCCTTCAAATTCTTTAACTGTGGTAAGATAGGTCATTTTTCATCTAAGTGTCCCCATAAAAAAAAAGGACTAGAACTCTGATGATGAAAAGAAGTACAAATTCAAGAAATATAGTGAGAAGAAAAGTTTGTGTGAAAATAATGACAATTCCTCAGAAGACATCGATTGTGACTCTTCTTGTGAAGATAAGGTAAATGAATTCATGCTTATGGCCAAAGAGGATCGTGATAATAAAAGCACAGGCAGTGATGATAATGAGGAAGAAGCTATGGTTGACATAGAAGGATAACTGATCAGTGAATTGGAAGAGATTGACAGACTCAGAATTAAGAACAAAAAGCAAAAACAATTGCTGATACAGATCGAGAAAGATAGTAAACAACCTGATGAAGACTTTGCCCTACTGAAAGTGGAATTAGAAGAGGCAAATAAAATAGAAGACATACTGAAACAACAGTTGTCAGAGAAGAAATCAAGGTGTGAAGCCTTAAAAGAAGAGATAGTAAAAACCATAAAAGAAATGGAGAAGTTTAAGGGATTGTATCACCAAAATATGCCAAGTATTAAAGCCTCAGAGGGATTAACCTCCATTCTAAATCAACAAAGAAACCCAAAGTTGAAAGATGGATTGGGGTATGAAGAATGATCAAGTAGTGATCATCCAAGTAATACAGAACCTATCAAGTTTGTCAAATCCTCAAACATTGACAATAATCACTCTGCAAAAACAAAGAAAGAAAATCAGCCACCAAAAAGGAATGAAAGAAAAAGTACTAGAACCAAATCTGTAGATCAGAGAGATTATCGACATGAAAGACATCGACCTTCTCAAAGAAGACAAAATTTTTCAAGGTACAAAGGTTTTTTCTATGGTTATTGTTTTTTTTGCTCTAATTTTGGTCACAAAGCTATAAACTGTTCTTTAAGATTTAGATATGAGAAATCAAGTTTTTCAAGGAATAATTATCTGCCACTACAAAGATTGAGACAACCGATCAACAAACAATCACAGATTATAAATCATGTGATGACTGGGAGGAGGAAACAGGTGAAACAAAACAACAGTTATGAGCATAACAATCATTATGATCTATTATTCAGTGAACCATAATGTTACAACTGCCATAATTATGGACATAAAGATGCAGACTGTCGCTTAAGGAATTACAAGCCAGATTTGATCCCCACTACTGAAAATGTCAAGGTTTGGAAGAAGAAAGTAGATGACAAGTGTGGACTAGTGTTATCAGCCCAAAGACAAAAGAATCCCTGGTATATTGACACTGGATGTTCCAAACATATGACCGGAGACAAAAGTAAGTTTCTAATTCTAAGTGAAAGCAAATCAGGGAATGCAACTTTTGGAAATGATGCACCAGGAAAAATAAAAGGTAAAGGAATGGTAAGTTTGAGTAATGGAAAAGGGAAAGCTCAAGATGTTCTGTTTGTAGAAAGTCTGAAACATAATATGCTTAGTGTCAGTCAAATCTGTGACCGAGGATGTGAAGTCGTTTTTACCTGTAAAGACTGTAGAATAAAATCTGTGAATCCAGGATAGCTAGTTGCAAAAGGGATAAGAACATAAAACAATGTTTATGTGTTAAAAGAAGAAAAAGAAGAATGCCACTTAAGCAAGTATGATGAAAGTTGGATGTGGCATAATATACTTGGACACCTAAATTTTGATCATATAATCAAGCTCAGAAACAATGGGGCAGTAAAATATCTTCCGAAGATATCAAATTCATACGACTCTGTTTGTAAACCCTATCAGATAGGAAAGCTTACTCGCACTCAGTTCAAATCTAAAAAATTTCCTTCAACAGAAAAACCTCTCTAGTTAGTACATATGGATTTATGTGGACCATCAAGGAAAGAAGGTACATGAAAATAAAATTATTTTATGTTGATTATTGGTGATTATTCTAGACTAACATGGGTTTCCTTTTTGAAGGAAAAATATGAAGCATTTGAAAAATTCAAAGTGTTTAAGGCTCTGATTGAGAATCAAACTGGAAAAAGATTAAAGGCAGTAAGGTCTGATAGAGGAGGAGAGTTTAGTTCATGGAACTTCAAAGAGTTATGTGATAAACACGAGATCAAAAGAGAGCACACAATTCCAAGGACTCCACAACAAAATGGAGTTGTTGAGAGGCAGAATAGATCGGTATAGCAAATGGCAAGATCAATGATGAATGAAAGGAACATACCTCAGACATATTGGGTAGAAGCAATTCATATAGCTGTTCATATCCTTAACAAAGCTCATCTCAAGCCACACAGTGACAAGACTCCTTATGAACTATGGTTTGGAAGACCTACTTCAATCAAGCATTTTAAAGTCTTTGGGAGTAAATGTTATATCAAGAACAATGATGAAAATATTGGCAAATATGATGACAGGGTTGATGAAGGCATCTTCTTGGGTTATGCTACAAATAGTAAAGGTTATAGATGTTACAATAAGAGACTGCATAAAATGGTTGATTGTATAGACATAAAAGTTGATGAAGAAATCCCGATCAGAAATGTAAGCACTGTTGAACCAAGCACATAAGATATAGTTGAAGATGAAGATGAACAGGTCCAAGGACCAGGAAGGGAAGAATATGAATCAGATGAAGATACGAATACTCAGGCTGACACAAATCAACAGAAAGAAGCAAAATCACCTCTTAGAATTGTTAGAAAGAATCATCCTAAAAATCAGATAATTGGAGATATAAATAAAGGAGTTTAGACAAGAAGGAAATTGGTTAAAGATTCAGAAGAATCTCATGTTTCTTTTTTTATCTATGACTGAACCTAAAATTTTTGATGAAGCCAACCAACATGATGATTGGTTTAGAGCAATGAATGAAAAGCTTGATCAGATTGAGAAGAACAATACTTGGGAGCTTGTTCCTAGACCCGAAGATAAGAATGTAATAGGTTCCAAATGGGTGTTTAAGAATAAAATGAATGAAAAAGGACAAGTTGTTAGAAATAAAGCCATATTTGTCTGTAAAGGGTATGCACAAGTTGAAGGTCAAGAATTTGATGAAACTTTTGCACCAGTGGCAAGATTGGAAGCCATCAAAATGTTTCTTTCTTGTTCATGTCATAACGACTTTAAAGTTTATCATATGGATGTTAAGTCAACATTTCTTAATGGAGATCTAGAGGAAGAAGTATATATGGAGCAACCTAAAGGATTCTCATTGACATATAATCCTAATTATGTTTGCAAGCTGAAGAAGGCCTTATATGGACTGAAACAAGAACCATGAGCTTGGTACAATAGACTGGACAAATTTTTACAAGACAAAGGGTTCAAGAAAGGTACTGTTGACAACAACCTCTACATTAAGTCTGAAGGTGATAATTTACTAGTTGTTTTGGTTTATGTAGATGATATTATTTTTGGCTGTACTAATGAATCATTTGTCCAGTGGTTTGCTAACTCTATGCAAATAGAATTTGAGATGTCCATGATAGGAGAATTGTCATATTTTCCTGGTTTACAAGTAAATCAGAGTTTTGTAGGAATATTTATCTCTCAAGAAAAATATTTGAAAGAGATGTTGAAGAAATTTCAGATGGAGGATTCCTCTCCTGTTAGCACACCTATGGTGGTTGGTTTCAAGCTTGGTAAAGATGATATTTCACTGGATGTTGATCAAAGGACATATCACTCTATGATAGGCAGTCTTCTGTACATCACAACATCCTGTCCTGATATAATGCAAGCTGTTGGAATGGTAGGTCATTATCAGTCTGCTCCTAAACAAAGTCGTTTGGTAGCTGTCACAAGGATATTCAAATACTTGAAGGGAACAATGACTGATGGTCTGTGGTATCCCAGAAATCAGAATTTTCAGTTAACTGCTTATTCAGATGCAGATTGGGCAAACTGTGTTGATGAGAGAAAAAGCACCAGTGGAGGAGCATTCTTCCTGGGCGACTCATTCGTAGCATGGCTTAGTAAAAAGAAAGGATCTATTTCCTTATCAACTACAGAAGCAGAGTACATTGCTGCTGCTACCTGATGCACTCAGATTTTATGGATGATACAAACTCTTGTAGATTTGAAGGTAACTTACACTGATCCCATTCCACTTCACTGTGATAACACCAATGCCATCAGTCTCTCTAAGAATCCTGTACTTCATTCAAGATCTAAGCACATACCAATAAAATACCATTTTCTCAGAGAACAAGTTACAAATAGAATTGTTCAGATGAATTATATTCCTTCCATAGAACATATAGTTGATATCTTTACTAAACCGTTAGCAACAACCCCTTTTGTATATCTTCGTCAAAAGTTGGGGGTTATAACTTCTTTTGTCTAATATATTCACCTGGTTAGGGGGAGTACTTATTGAATATCTATTGTATTTCTAAGCTGCTCATAGTTGACAGGGGGAGTATGTACTGCAACAACTCAGGGGGAGCGTGTTTCCTCTTTGACATTGATGTCAAAGGGGGAGAAAGTATGGTAATTTCAAGGATGCTACTGGTAATTTCAAGGATGCTACAGTGGTATAGTTGGATGTTCTTCAAGGGGTTGCCATCAATGCCAAAGGGGGAGATTGTTGGCATATTTATTATGGACAGATAGAAGGCATAGTATTTGTTTGTCATTGATGGCAAGCTCAGCCTGACGATGGTGAACAACAGAAAGTGGAAAGACCAGTAGGACGATGATGAACAAGAGAAAGTGGCAAGACCAACAATGCAACGATGATCGCATGGCAAGATCAGAACTGTAAACTCCAAGAGTCAAGGAAGTAACTCATGGCAGAAAATCCTGAAATGGGATACATTAGAGCATGTCAAAAACTCCATTTTTGAGCTTCACAGACCGGGAAATCAGAGTTTCGGATACCGCGAGTTGGAGGAGTCAAGAGTTGAGACTCTTCATCACAGGAGTCCCAAAGTCACGAAATGCGAAACCCCGAAATCCCAAAATAGGCACATCAACAAAGAGTTTTGCAGATCAGGAAATAACTCCTTTTCGGAGTTCCGGATACTGGGAGTTGGAGGAGTCAAGAGTCGAGACTCTTCATCACAGGAGTCCTGAATTCGTGAAATGAGAAATGCCTAAATCCCGAAATAGGCACATCAACAAAGAGTTTCGTAGACCGGGAAATAACTCCATTTTGGAGTTTTGGATACCAGGAGTTGGAGTGTCGAAACACTTCACCACAGGAATGACGAAATGCCGAAATGCCAAAATGAGAAAAACACCTTTTGGTGTAGGTTTCGGTTACCGGGAGTTGGAGTGTCGAAACACTTCACCACGGAACTCACGAAATGCCGAAATGCGAAATTGCGACATGGAATTTTGGAGTTTCAGGGATTGCGACATGGAGTGTCAAGATATCTCATCACAAGTATTGCCAAAATCGTGAAATGCCGAAATGAGAAATTGCAACATGGAGTTTCAGGGATTGCAACATGGAGTTTTAGGAATTCGTGACATGCGAAATGCCGAAAGGGACTATTGTGAGTCTCGAAGACTCGAAGGGAAAAACGCCAAAATCCCGTCAGCAATTCGATTATGAAAAGAAGGGATCAGATTATGAAGTTTTGTGGACTGTTGATCTGGATCCATTTCGAGGATCGCGACTTGGAGAGTCGATATGCTTCGCAACAAGAATTCGTGACATGCGAAATCGCGAATTTCCGAAATACAAAATGCGAAAGGCATTTTGTTTCTTGTAATCCAACGGTGCAGGTGAATTCGAATATGATTGGAGGGCTACTGTTTCATCTCACAGTTAATTGATCAGTTAGGATTCAGTTAGAAAAAATGATTCATGATTCTTGATCGGTTGGCGATTCAATTGCTAAGGTGTGTGTGAATAAAAGAAGATATGAGACGACTGTGTAGGCTTGGTCATTCTAAATGAAAAATGAGTTGAACTATAAGAAAGGGAAAATTACAGTATGCGCAGTGTGAGACCGACAGTATGCGCAGTGTGAGATAAAACTCAACGATGAGTAACATATGAGGGATAGACATAATCAAGAGAATAATTGCAGAACAAATTGAAGCAGAGCAGAATTGCAGAACAGACAGAGGAAGAGAAGAATTGCAGAACAATCAGAAGAAGACCAGATTTACAGAATAGAGAAGAAGTGGTAAGAATCGATTTATCTGTGTTGTTGGTTATTCAATCATTTATCTGTAATCAGGGAGGTAGGGTGGTGCTAGGGAGGACTATTGTCCTCAGAGGTTCAAGTGGGTGCTTGAACATAGAGAGTTGTAGCTTCCATCTGGTTTCATCCAGAAAAACCAGGGTGTTGCAAGGGAGAACAATTATTCTCTGTTATACAGGTTGGTGCCTGTGTGACTGGAAGTTGGTGTTGGAACACTTAGGGAGTTGTTGCTTCCTTCTAGTGGGTGCTAGAGAAACTAGAGAGTTGGTGCTCTCAAACAAGTTGGAGCTTGTAAAATAGAGGTAGTAGCCTCACATTGAGTTGGTGCTCAATTATAGATGATGTACAGAACTTAAAACATTGCCTATCGTTTCGAAGAAAAAAAGGTTTTCTCCCTTTATGGGTTTCCTTGTGAAAATTTGTCTTTGTGTATATCTTATGTGTGAGTGATTCTCATTATTTATGTTTTCCATATGTAGTATAATATTTATGGTCACTTGGAGAAAGATTAAAAATGGTTTAATTGAATTAAAATTGTTTAAGCACAGTAACAACTGATTCATTCCCCCTCTCACTTGTCTTAGTAATTTCAACAGACCCAACTTGTAAACATGCACCAACCTGATAAAGAATGAACCTTCATTCAATCCATTGTATATATAAATATTATCCACCAAGACACCTTAATATTCACCACAACTTCTAGTTTATATAGTATATCAATAGGTATAGGATTTGAACTATTGTGTCTTTTTACATGAACCATTGCACCCTTTAATTTATTTAACAACTATGTTATTTTAATAATTTTTTTTTTCTTTGGGTGAACTTGATTCTTCTTTCAATCTCTTTTAATTAAGAATCATATTCTTAATTGACATTGTTTTCTAGGCCAACCCACAGTTATGACAACCTATACTTTCTGGATTCAAATTATGAAAATAGGCACTTCCTTCAATCCACTTCCCTTTGTGACTGCGGGCTTGAAACCACATGCTTATCCATTCTAAGCATTGTTCTGTTAGTGCTTTATCTTTCCTCCCTTATTCTTCTACATGGGACTGTATTCAAATGTCAGAGGGATTATCTAGGTCCTTTGCACTCTTTATAGCTTCTTTACCTTATCACACGACCGATGCTTAAACCAAGTCCTCCAGTACTTCGACCTTCAGGATTTCGACCTTTGCAATTCTTGTATTCTTTCGAAGTTTGACCTACCGAAGTGGTCATCAAGAGTGGGCAATCGGTTTCTATTGGTTGATAGTACTCCTTACACTATCCTTCCACTGTACTCAATTGGACAGTCGAGAAATATTCCAGATGATCTTAGATCAACGACCAACCTTATTTCACGACTTCGACGCTTAGGGAATTTTTGCTGGTAGGACATTCTCGGAGACTATAATCCTGGAGTGACGTGGTATGCTGACATCACCTAGGTTGATGTGGACCCATAGTATGTGTGCTATGTGTCACCCTGATTCATGACTTTCATAGACCTTATGTGCCAAATGGACCTTGACACTTGTCACGAGTTGATTGGGCCACATGTCATCTTTGTCGTCTACCACATGTCTCCCTCCTAGATCATGTCTCTAGGCTGCTTGATCTAACGACTCTGACTTAATTTCCTGGTGAGATGGATGATCCATATTTCATCTAGGCGCTTTAAACATATGATGGTTTGGATATAATCAAGTGTTGAGTGGACATTTCTTATTCATTTTAAACACTTAGAATGATTTCATGTGACGAGTTCGCAGACTCTCATACTTGCAGACTCATATGTCTTCTCGAGTGTCATCAAAATGAACGTCCAACTTCTATTACCTCCATAATGAACCATAGATATTGATCCATCGGCTATGACTTAATCTCCTGATGAGATGGACGGTCCATATTTCATCTAGGCGCTTTAAATAGATCGACAGTTAAGATATAATCAACCGTTGAGTGGTTGGTTCTTATTCATTTTAAGCATGGATTTTTACTTAGAATTATTTCATGTGATGGGTTCATGGAATTTTGGATTTGCAGATTCACATGTCTTCTATGGTGTCATAAAAATGCACCCCCGACTTCTGTAGCCTAAAAAATGAACCTATACTTAGAATTTTTTTTTTTAGTGTTTTTTGTCGGGTTCGTAGACTCTCCGACTTGCGAACCCATAACTCTTCTATGGTGTCATCAAAATGCACACCCAATTTCTGTTACCTCCATAATGAACCATACTTAGAAATTTTTAAGTGAAGTCACGAAGCTTACGCTATCCTTCCACTGCTTGATCTAACGACTGAGGATTATTTCTCCCGATCTGACGGTTGAGAATTAATTTCTCCCAGCCTTTGGCTCCACCTTGATATGATGGTTCTGAATTGTCCCGAAAACTACGTCAACAGACAAGGTTTCTCCTCGACCCCTTTGGATTTACACTTAGATTCCAACTGAACCATGATCGTTGATTTGTGCCTTTAGTCAACAATTGACGACTATCATATATCTTGACTGTAACAGAGTTTCCTCACAACTCCAAGGGTGTTCTACAATTGATCTGTTGGGAATTCGATTCTAATAACACTTCCTTTGTAGCGCTCCTCCTTTCTGAGATTTTCCTTTGACCTTTCCAAAGGTCTTAACGCTGCATGATCTAATTCCCTGCAACCTAATACACTACTTCTCATGATCTTTAGGTTTATACTGGATTCCTTTGCACCTTGCGCTATGCCTTCTACGCAACCTACTACGCTATATCTCTTGAGATTTATGTCAGTGCACTTCTCTATACATGGTCTATGTTTGATTCATGTTGCAATCAATGACAACACACAATCAATAATGCCAACAATCTCCCCCTTTGTCATTGAGGGAAACATATCCGTAAAACAAATGAGTTTGTACCTTTGCTCCCCCTATCACTGACCTCATCTTCAAATTGGGGAATTGAGTTTGTTTTTATTGATATCAAATTTGTTTTACTACTTCTCTCCCCCTTTGACATCAATGAAAAAGAGTGAAACTATTACTGCTTCTCTCCCCCTGTGAATATGCCAGCTTCTATCTCAGTCACTTGGGATTTTGTGTTCAAATAAGTAGTCTTGTTTGATACCAACTTTTGTAGTGATCAAGTATTTTAAACCTAATCTAATGAATTCCTCATTTGATGACCAAATTAAATACCCCCCCTGAGTTTTTACTATTTCATAGGGTTTTACTATCTTCCCCTTTTGTCATAAAGGACAAGATTGTGAATCTTAATGATCTTCTTGATCCGCCTCTTTATTCTTCTTGATATTCTGATCTTTCACATGAATACCAATCGATCATTTACAGTGATACCAATTGATCATTACTAGTTGATCGATACCAATTGATTTAATTTACATTCTACAACCAATTTTTAAGGTATGTTACCAATTTCAGTTCTTTGATACCAAGAGATCTTGTTTCTCTTTGTCATTAATTAATTTGTCTATTTCATGCTTTGTCTTTATATGTTTTGAACTCCTCTACTGCTTTTCTTTTTATATTTTATTTATAACTTTTGTTGAGTACATCATCAAATTAAAATTGAAAACTCCTGAAGTTCTTCATCGCTCAATCCTATTGGTGAATCTGTATCTGATAGTTCATCAACATTATTGTTTTGTGCAATATAAAATTCTTCATCTTCTTCTTTAGAATTTTCTTTTTGTATTTTCCATTTATTGGCTAACAGACAATTTATTTGCAAAATATTATCAAGATATGCACTTTTGTCATGGTCTTCTTTAGGGATTTCTTCTTTCTTGAGTTTGATCCACTTTATATGCACAACTCTGATCTTCATATTCCTTATTAGGAATTTCACCCATCATTTTCTTATCAATCTCGTGTGCAATATTTTCATCATCATTCTTGTTTTGAATTTAAAATTTTCTTCTCCAAATATTTCCATGAGGCTCTCTGATTGTTGGACCTTTCCTTTCTGAATTTTCCTTTTGAGATTTGTCATCTCCTCTTTTCTTCCAAAATTCATTAGATTTTCTTCCTGAATTATTATTTCTTGTGGGTTGACTTCTTGATTTCCTGCAGTCTTGGGATTTGTGGCCAAACCTATCACAAATATAAAATCTCATTGTATGACAAAACTCTATTCTGTGGCCAACATAGTTGCATCTCCAACATATCATTAAGTTATTGGATCTTCTTGAATCTCTCCTTTCAATACTTTTGCATTGCAATGCTTTATGACCAAATTTATGATAGAAAAAACAATAGCCATTGAAGGTGTTTCCATACTTGGGTCTGTTTTGACATGAGAAGTATGCCATTTGCTATGTTTCTTGGTTTTGATTTTTATAGCTTCCTTCTTTAACAAAGTTTAGTGTTTGTATTTGGTCCGTGACCACACTTTTTCCTTTTGAGGAGGATGAGCCTTTCTTATGTTTGGGAATGCAGTTCCACTTACCACTTTCCTCTTTCTTATTGTACCCAAGAACAATTTTGTCATTGGTTGATCTTTGACTGTTCCAGATCCTATATAGGATAGCTGAGTTGTTATGGAATTTGACAGTTGCATTTGTCTTTTCATTCTTCTTTTTGAGTTTGACAATTTCCAATTCCAACATGTGACATGATTCTTCCTTTTTAGTCAACTGGATCTTCAGGGAATCTTCAATTTCCTTAGCTTCCTCAAGTTGAGTGTTTATACCGATGATCATTTCTTTTGTCTCTTCTGATACTTCTATGCTTTTATTGGGCTTGTCATATGTCTTCAACTCTTTCACTTCTTTTGTTAGATCAACAATTTCAGTCTTCAATATTTTGATCTCTTCTTCTTTGTCTTCTAGCTGAATATTTTGTTCATGAATTTCATGCTTATTTATGTTATATTGATTCAAATGTTGTTGTAGCAACATATCATTATTTTGAAGTTTATCCAACTCTTCTAGAGTGCACATAACTATGTTTTCAAGTTGGTCAATAACATCCCTAGGAACTTTAATATAAAAACTATTTTCTGGTGCCATACTGTAGAAATTTCAATACAAATTATGTATTGCCTGGATTCTCTTGATCTAACAATTATATGCCATTGTTAAATACATAATCTCTTCCTGATCTAATAATTATATGCCACTATTAAATACATAATCGATTCTCCTTCGTCAAAATGTCTGGATCCTGATCTTCCATAGGAATGTACTGAAGCAACATGATCTTCCACTGCACACAATCTCTAAGATGATGATACCAGATATCTATATGCTTAGATCTATCATGAAACATATGATTAATTGAGAGTTCAATGCAACTCTGATTATCGCAATGAATCACTGTCGGATCTAAATGAGAACCAAACAAAGCAACCAAGATATTTCTCATCCAGATAGCCTCACATGCAACTTGACTCACTGCCATGTATTTCGCTTCCGCTAAACCGAGTGCCATGGATCTCTGCTTCCTGTTGTACCAAGAAACAACTATAGATCCGATACTAAAGATCCCCCCTGATGTTCTCTTTCTGTCCGTTGGGATGCCCGCCTAATCTGCATCCGTGAAGCCATGAAACTTCACTTCATCCATCTGTCTGTACCATAGACATACTTATATGTGCCCCTCAGGTATCTTAGGACATGCTTACCCACCTTCCAAAATAGCTTGGTAGGCTTAACCATCGCTTGACTCAACTGGTTAACCACATAGCAAATGTCCGGTTTCATATTCACTAGATACATTAGCAAACCCACTAATTGTCACTAGACAATAACATCCAATAGCTCTCTAGAAGTAGCATCCTCTTTATTCTAGTTTCCTAGAAGAGGAGTATCCATGGGTTTGCAACCCTCCATGTGAAACTTACCCAATATCTCCCTTGCATACTTTCCTTGAGACACAAAAATTTCACCATCTCGCTGCCATATTTCCAATCCAAGGAAATAATGAAGGAGGCCCAAATCCTTCATCTCAAACTTCTTCGCAAGGCCGTCCTTGCATGAGTGTATCAGCTGCTCATCACCATTTAGTATTAAATCATCAACATAAATAACAATGATTAAAATATTACCCTTGTAGATCCATCTCAAACCTACCACTGATTTATCAACTGGCCTTGGGACAATTTCCCATGCATTATTTTTGACAATGGAGTCATTCTCCTCCACCATTGCATCTACCCATGTAGGCTCCTGAACTGCTTCTTGAAAGGAAGATGGTTCAGTAAAAATACATTTGCTCATGAGAGTCATGTATCCAGTAAATCGATCAGGAGACTGTCTCTGTCTGCGCTGTGAAGTAGGGGCTCCTACATTCTATGCATCATCTAGTCTCAATGTATCGGCTTTCGTGGTGTGATTTCTTCCATTTCTTATGGATGGATCTTTTTGAGTGGCTTCCTCCACTCCATGAACCTCCTCATGTGGCTGATCCACATCTTGAGACTCATATTTGGGAACCAACAATTCCTCCTCTGCATGCAATTCAAGCTCCCTCTCAAGCGACAACCACATGGCTTTCCCTTCATCGAATTTTATATCCCATCACATAAAAATCATCTTACTGTTAGGCAAATACACACGATAATTATGGGGTGTTTTTGTGTACCCCAAAAATATCCCAACTTCAGCAGTCAGCTCCAACTTCTTCCTGGCGTCCTTGGTCACATGCACATAAACAAATGAACCAAAAAACTTAAAATGAGAAACATCAAGTTTCTTACCAGTGAAAGCTTCTTCAGGTGTACTCATGCCAAGTACTCTATGAGGACAATAGTTTATCACATAAACTGTAGTACTGCATGCTTCCACCCACAAATGCATTGGTAGGCCCTGATCATGCAACATTGCTCGTGATGCACCCATGATCGTTCTGTTCTTCCTCTTCGCGACCCCATTTTTCTGTGGGTTATGAGGCGCTACGAGTTCTCTTAGAATTCCTTCTTTGCTGCAGCAGTATTTGAATTCGTTAGAGATGTATTCTCCACCATTATCGCTCTTAAGAGCCTTCACTTTCTTCCCCGACTCTTTCTCCACCAATGCTTTAAACTCATAGAACTTTGAGAATGTTTGATCCTTTTTTTGCATGAAGAAGATCCAACATTTACGAAAAAATTCATAAAAAAAAATAACATAATACTTATGTTTTGTTGTTGAAGCAACCGATAATGGTCCACACACGTCTATGTGAACTCTCTCCAGGATCACCGAAGCACGATTCTCCTTTTCATGAAAGGTGGAATTTACATACTTCCCCATGGTGCAACCCTTGCACTGATCTAACTGAGCAAGTGTTCCCATTGGAAGTCCAGTAGATATTTTCTGCATGATTTTGAAGGATCCATGATGAAGATGGCCCAATCGCCTGTGCCATAACTCTCCCTCATCCCGGCTCACCACTTTTTATGCCTTGCCCATCATGGCAGCGCAACCATCTACCTCCAGCTTGTAGATATTCTTAACTCGAATCTCTATATTCTTGACTTGACCCGTTGTTTTATGTTGCAGGAAAGATTTTCCATCACTAAAAACAATGTCATAGCCTCTGTCCTCCAACATTGCGACTGAGACCAGGTTTTTCTTCAGACCTAGAACATGCATAACATCTTTCAATTGAAATGGTTTACCTGAATCCCTCTGAAAGGTAATGGTACCAATTCTAGTCGCACTATATCACCCATCGTCGCCCATCTCAATATGAATTTTGAGATCTTTCTCCTCCAAGTCACTGAAAAGGTCCTTATCTCCCGTCACATGGAAGGAAGCGCCACTATCCAAATACCACATCGATCCCAATGCACTTGAATCCATGCATGCGATCAAAGAGAAGTCAAGTTAAAATTGCGAGGCAAGGGCCTCATCAGCTGCAACTCCAACAACCTTCTTGTTCTTCTTCTTCTACGAACAATTAGTAGCGAGATGCCCATGTTCGTGACAGTGAAAACACTTCACTTTGGACAAATCTAGCTTCTTGCCTTCAGACTCAGATTTTGAATGGAATTTCTTCCCCTTCCCTCTCCTTACCTTGGCAGCCAAAGCACAATCCTATTCATCATCATGCTTTGATGAAGATCCATCTCTGGTGTTTCACCTGAATTCCTCCTGCACTAGATCCGACCATAGTCGTTCCCAAACTAGAAAATTTTCCCTTCCATTGACAGAGTCTTGACAACTGTGCCAACTCTTGGGAAGTCCTAGGAGCGCCAAGCTCACCAAATCATCATCAAATATTGTTATTCCCACACTCCCCATCTCATCCTGACATTGGACAAACTTTGTGAGATATTTTGGAATGGATTCGCCCTTCTCCATCTTGATCTTCCTGAGTTTATCTTTGAGCGCCAATTTCCTATGGTCCTTGTTGTTTTGGAATAGATCCATCAAAGACTTCCACATTGAATATGGTGTGGATTTCCCATGGAGTTTTGAGACAATGTGGTCTCATACTCCCTCCAACATGATCCTCCTTGCCTTTTCCACTTTCTTTTTCCATGCATCAAGATTTGCAGTGTCTGCAACATCTGGCTTAGGAACATCCTTGTCAATGAATTCCTTCAAGCCATTATCTTCGAGTACTGCCTCCATCCTATCCTTCCAATAAACGTAGTTAGATCTTCCCTCGAGTGCACACTCTAACCTCAAGCCATTGAAATCCATTTCGATCTTGAATCAGCTGTAGCACTAAGAAAGTCTTTTTGCAAATTCGAATTCTATCCAGTCACAAACTCAACTTTTGCAATTTTTTGTGCACCGATACCATGTAGAAATTTCAAAACAAATTATGTATTGATTGGATTCTTCTAATCTAAAAATTATATTCCACTGTTAAATACATAATCACTTCTACTAATATTCTTGCGGAATTTAAAACAAGATCACCAATTGCAATATCAAGAAGAAAGATCAATCACACATAACACAAATGTTTTTACTGGGAAAACATAAAGATAAAAACCCCATTATCATTTATTATGTTTATATCATGGATCATGAAAAAATATCATACAAAACTCTAATCCAAGAGCTCTCAGTACAATATACAATCATCTCACACTGTCATACAAAAATTGACAAATTCATGTGCCAATTTACTGCTCCCAGACAACCTGCCTCCTCTGCGCAATCCCTGCTAATGGAAAACCCTGCAATGAATTCAAATTCCTCTTGCCTAGGCTGCGCATTCCTCATGGGAACATCTAATGTGTGTGTGGTTGCATGAATGCACCCAATAAAGTCACAATTGATAGTCAAACTATCCCTTTCACCTGTTATCTCAACTGGGTCTCCACTGGATCTGACATGCATGTAGTTAACAATGGTAAATCTTCAGTTGCATGTGAGACTACTGATTGTGAATTAATTAATAATTAATTCACTGATCTCTCACTAGTGTAATTTTAGTTACAACTAGTACAACTGATCTTAACTCACTTAACTGAGTTAAACCACTTCATAACTCACATAACTACACATCCAACTCTATTACAACTTCGAATCACTCAGTTACAACTAATTCGACTTGGATGTCCCACCAGTCAACCTTTGAACTCAAATTTCCTATAGATAACTAATTTTCCATTTCAGTTAACTATTTTAAAGTAATTATGAGATAATAGATTAATATTTATTGTCCAATTTATTTAAGGGAAAAATAAATTAGACACACATTTCTTGTTGACTTTTCAACACATACAAATCTCTTCCAATGTAATTAGAACATCATTTTTAAGATTCAATAGTTTTTCTTTAGTGATTACTGAGATATGCATCAATTCCTTGATGGAGTTGTCTTATTCTGTCTTCTGTACTTTAATTTGATAGGAATTCTCCTCTTCTATGTTATGTATTTTAATCTGATAGGAATTGTCTTCTTTTGTGTTTTGTATTTTAATATGATAAGAGTTGTCTTCTTTTGTGTTCCATTCTTTAATCTGATAGGAATTCTTTTCTTCTGTGTTCTGTTCTATAATCTAATAGGAATTATCCAATTGGAGCCATAATACTTTAGCAGAGGTGCAATGCCCCACCTTTTCTTTGATTTGGTCTGACAATCCATTCTGGATTGCTTTTAATGCCATTGACTTGTTTCTCTTTGTTTCTTTTGCAGTTTTGGATTTGTTCTTTGAGGTATTTAAGTACCAAGGCTTAGATAATATTGAGTCCCAAACACTATATCCTCTTGACTTCATATATATTTTCATTCTTTCCCTCCATGAAGAGTAATATGTTCCATCAAATAAGGGAGATTCATTTGTGGAGAGAGCCAATTGTCCACCCATTTGTGTGTTTAGGATGATCTTTCTTCCATTTATTAGACTATTTTGTTTGAAGAAAACCTCGCTCTGATACCAATTGTTGAAACACACACTGACACTGAGGGGGGGGGGTGTGAATCAATGTCTTAAACTTTTGGACAATTCTCAAACTACTTAAATTATATGAATAACATTTATGTATTTCAATTACTTATTATATAACACAAATTGTATAAACAAGAATGAATATCATCTATTATTAAACTTGAATAAGTACATATGATTTCATTTGTTAAACTACTTAACACCAACTGAATAAGAGAGATCCAAATCTCAGATACAAGAATCGACTTGTTGTTCTTAGATCCAACTATGATGTGAGGAATCCAACCCTCATAACAAGACCTAGCTTGTAGTTCTCAGATCCAACTGAGAAGTGAGGAATCCAATCCTCATGACAAGACCAAACTTGTAAATAGGCACCAACCTGATAAATAATGAACCTTCATTCAATCCATTGTATATATAAATATTATCCATCAAGACACCTTAAGATTCACCACAACTTCTGGTTTATATATCATATCAATAGGTATAGGATTTGAACCATTGTTATTTTCACATGAACCATTGCACCCTTTCATTTATTTAACAACTATGTTATTTTAATAACAAATTTCTTCTTTGGGTGAACTTGTTTCTTCTTTCAATCTCTTTTAATTAAGAATCATATTCTTAATTGGTACTATTTTCCAGGCCAATCCGCAATTATGGCAGCCTATAACTTCTCGATTCAAATTATGCAAATAGGTTCTTCCTTCAATCCACTTCCCTTTGTACTATAAACACCATATTTTTTGAAATACATATAAAATAGGGATCTTCGGATTTACTTATATTACAATGTGTACATTGATTAGATGGTTTTATTTGCTTTAGTTATGTGACAAATGCCAATCTAAAACGAAATTAGGATAAGCATTAGATACATAATTAGAACTCCTAAGTATGTGATGATAAGTAATAAAATCAAACTATCGTTCTAAAAGGCGTACCCATAGGAATCATCGGAGTAAAGTAGGATCACGCACATGGTAACTAATGTTCAACTGACATACTACTAACCGGTAATCCAGGCGAACCTCTAAAGAGAGAATACCATGTGAAATAACATTGCGCAAAAGTTCTATAATGACGCTATTTTCGACCACATTATTTGTGGATGGCCTTATGCATACACCACTTGAAGACACTAGTAGACCCTCGGGTGAGTAAACCACCCAAGTGGTGGAATCCAAGTTTCGTGTATGCCAAATGGCTCCATATGTGAATCCTAAGTAGACTGAAGACTTCGTTGACATCTTCCAACCAAGAGAAAAATCGATAAGCAAGATGAAGACAAAAAATAAAGGGAAAATATATATACAATAATTATATTAGTATACAAAAGAGTTACACCCAAGCTTGGGGCTCAAGCGTAATATCTTTTCAAGTAGAGCCCATTCCTGGGCTCGACCAACATATTCCCTTCATAATATTCTAACTCATAGGCTCCTTTTTCTAAGACACATCACACGATATAGGGACCGTGCCACATGGGTTTAAACTTTCTTGCCCCAACGGTTCTTTGGCTTGATCATATAAAAAGGACCAAGTCACCCTTAGTGTACAACCGAGGACAGATAGAATTATCATACTGGACCTTGACATGTCTTTTATTCACCTCGATAGCTGTAGAGGCATCTCGATGCTACTTGTCAAGACTCTCTAGGTGCATAAGGCATCGCTTGAGATCAGAAGTGTCAGGGAGGAGTGCCACTGCCAATTTAAGAGAAGGGATTTTTCATTCAATAGGTAATATCGACTCCACACCGTGTACTAACTGGAAAAGAGAAAATACGGTAGTAGTATTGATTGAGGTTCGGTACGCCCAAAGTGCAGGATATAGTATAATATGCCAGTCAGATTTACTCTGGCTGACAGTTTTCTGCAAAATGGTCTTGAGAGACTTGTTGACGATCTCTACCTATCCATTTTCCTGGGGGTAGTAAGGGGAAGAATGAACATTCTTAAACCCTATATTGGATGCTAGCTCTTCCATTATTTCTTTCTGAAAGTGACTGCCATGATCAGTGACAATCTCACTCGGGATATCGAATCTGGCGATAATTTGATTGAATACGAAGAAGGCAACAATCTTCCCATCATATTTAACTGTAGGCATGGCCTCGACCCACTTAGTAAAGTAGTCTATGGACAAGATAATGTGCTGATGCCCCCCAACCAAAGTTGGGTTGCAATCCACAAAGTCCACCCCCCATTGGGTGAAGGGACCGACGATAATGACTGGGTGAAGAGGGGCTGGATGCGAGCACATTTTCTGAGTGAACACCTGGAAGATGTGACACTACTTAACTGCTTCCATGAAATCTTTAAATATATATGGCTAGAAATAAACGAATCGCAAAATTTTCTGGGTTGTCGCAAGCCCAAATAGATGACCACCACAAGCCCCACTATGACAATCATTTAGAACTGACTCAGCTTCTTCGTGATTTAAACAACGACTGAGGATATTGTCTATTCCTCTATGATACAAAGTGTCGCCAATGATAGTGTAATTCTTGGCTTGGTATCGTACACACCATCAGTCATCTCGCAAGAGATGCTGAGGAAAATTCAAAGTTTGAAGATAGAGAACAATGCCTCCATACTAGGGGTCGAACGACAAGACAAGGAAAATGTGTTCATATACAAACAAATCAACATGGATAACATCCTCATCCAATCGTGGGAAATCAGATATCAACTCCACAAAGACTAGTGATTTCTTGGATTTCGCAGAAGTGAAATCGAGATTAAATTCTTGTAAAATGATAATCCAATTATTATATTTCCCCCCTATGATACACCTGGTAAGGATGTATTGAAATGGATTGACATCGACAACCACAATAGTCTTGAAAAGCAATATATAATGGCGTAAATGTTGGACTGTGTGAACGGAAACCAAAGCTAGCTTTTCAATGTGAGAATAATTGAGCTCAAGACCGACTAAGTTTCAACTAAGATAGTATATGACGTGCTCGTGGAGCTCATCATCCTTCTAAACCAAAACCATACCAATCGTCTCTTCATATGTGACAACATAAAGCAAGTAATCCCTACTGTAGTCAAGAGACTTTAACAGAGAAGTCGATACCAAGGCTTTCTTCAAAGCATCGAAGGACTCCTAGGCTTGCTCATCCTAGATAAAAGGGGTGTCCTTCTTCAAAAGGTGCATGAAACCCTTAGTAATATTGTTATAGTTTACTATAAACCGATGTAAAAAGTTAGCTTTCCCTTATAAACCTTGAAGTTGTTGAATAGTGCGCGGGGGAGGCAATCAAAGTATTGCCTCAACCTTTAACGGATCTACCAAGATACCGGTCTCAGAGACTAAAAATCCCAAAATATGTCCAGACCTAACGTAAAAGATGCACTTATGAGGGTTCAACTGGATTCTATAATAACAACATCTTTCAAAAACTAGTCGAAGGTGCTTAGAGTGATCCACTCTTTTATGAGAGTGAGCAACAAGATCGTCAAGATAAGCTTTGACTATATGCTTAAGATCGTGGAATGAAAAGGTCATGGCACGTTGGAAGGTTGCTCCGACGTTTTTAAGGCTGAAAGGCATCTTGTGGTATGCGAAAGTTCCCCAAGGACAAATAAATGTCCTCTTGTGTTGATCCTCGGGTTTAATTTGAATTTGGTTATACCCTGAAAATCCATCCATGAAAGAAAAGACTTCGCTTTCCGCACACTCGTCGAGAATCTGATCGATGAAAGGTGTCAGGAAGTTGTCCTTAGGACAGGATTTTTTTAGGTCATGAAAGTCCATGCATACACGAATGGTTCCTTACTTCTTATTCACAGGAACAATATTGGATACCCATTCAGTTAAAGGAACCGGGTAGATAAAGCCAATATTAAGTAGTTTCTCTACCTCTGCCTTAATAGCAGGGGCCTTCCAGGGATTGATATCTCTAAGATGTTGTCAAATAGGTTTAGCATCTGGATAAGTTCTAATATCATTCTTGAAAATACGAGGGTTGATTCCTGGAATATCTTCATATGACCAAGCAAATACATCTCGAAATTCCTGGAAGAGTTCGATGTAGATCATGATTTCTTTAGGCGAACAATATGCACCGATATGTACATTTTCAATCTTTCTAGGGGTATGAGAGATATCGATCATGACAATAGGATAGATACTTGCCATATTTCCTTCGACATAAATCCCATGCATATCAAGTGGAACTATGACATGATCGACTATCTCACTCAAAGTAGATTGAAACTCATCTCGTTCGATTCTAGCAAGCTCTAGGAGAAAATAAGGGCGATGATGCATATCATCCCAAGGTTTGTTAGAAACATTAATGGCTTCAATGATAGCTTCATCTGAGGGAAAAGTCTCATCAAGGTAGTCATGTGAACAAGACAATGAAGTGGCACACACAGGCTTAAGAACATGATACTCCTCGTCCGTCAGTGAGGTAATAGGATCGGGATCAACGAAAGAGTCAAGAACAACTTGATACGAAATCTTCGCTGCCGATAATTGCATGGCCATTCCAGCATGCGATTGACCTTTACAAGACGAATTCAAGGAAGGTAGGGTCCAAGTATCATTAAAATAGGAAATTTGGAAAGGAACATACCTCTCTGAGGAAACAGGCCTACTGGACATGGCGTAAACATGTTGAATCGGTGCCATGAAGTCAAAGGTATCCATAAGGGATGAATACATTTTGACACTGATATTCTCAGTTGCCAGCTAAGAATTGTCGACCACAGGGATCGACGGTTCAACAGATGCATTGGGGCTAGCATACACAAAGGATAACTGGTCAATCGTCATGATCTTCCCATCACGAGGAAAACAAAGAGTGCGGAAGACGGATGATACGACGATAGTCATAGCATAAGTCTAATTGCATCCTAGTAACAAGTTATAATCAAGGGATGCATAAACCACCTCGACATCCACCTCTACCATCTTCCCACCTAACTGGACCAGAAAGGTAGGAAGAATACCATGAGGGCAGAAGGAACAATCGTCAAAAGCAATCAACATGGTCGACAATTGGGAAAGAATCAGAGAGACAAGAGCTTTCCAACATATCAGGGGCATCACACATGTAGCAGCGCCTTCATCAACAACCACATGTTTGATGGTCTAATTTGAGTACCCCACGTGGATTTGGAATGCCACATGGTAAGGAAAGTGAGGATTAACATCTGTGACATCAAACTTGATAAATTTAGAGCCACTGGGATCTAGAGCTCCTAACGCAGATAGCAAGACATTCCTTTGTGAAGGACATGTCTGAAGTACCTCCAGAGCTGACATCACACAAGGAGTTTGACCTAGGTCCTCAACAATAGAGTAATTTTGGGCGGCTCTAGCATTCAGATTGTGGGTAGAGCGCCTGAGTAATCCTTTCAAAATATGAGGCAATGGCTTTGGTTTTTCGATATGTAAAGTTGTCTCTAGACGACGAGGAGGAGATTCTAAACCAGGTACAGTCTATGAGGAATTGTAATCACGAGACCGTGTGGCTACATTAACCTGAGAATTGACCATATTGATACACAAATGGTCACTATCTTATGACGGTGGGTTTTGACTCCCACCAGCCACATTTCCGGCATTTGAGGAGCTCGAGGCCATGTGTTGGTTATGTGGGAAAGGATTTATCAACACGACGGGCGGTAGAGATAAGAGCCTCGCAACTTCTACAAGTTTGGGGAATAAATGATTAAGATGATCCTTTGTACAAATCTTACAGGGAAATTTCACCTTACCCCTTTATTTCTTTCCCTCTCCAGCATTATTATTCGTCTTCTCATTATTACCATTGTCCTTGGGTTTAATATTATTCTTCCCACCCTTATGATTATTATTATGTCCTTTCTTCTTATTCTTGACTGGTTGCTGGTTACCATTTGGGTCGGTCGACGATTTCACATAATGTACATCCACCAAGTGAGTGGGATTGGAAGACACAGGCGAAGCTAGCTCTTCTGTAGACTGGTTTAGAGACAACTCTTTTAAATGGCTTGTCACCGAGTCTGCGGATTTCACATTGGCGGAGCTTACAATGCCATCAGCACGAGGTCTGGGATTTTTTCTAGGGTCATAGGTTGACCTCGATGCATCTAGAAGAATGTGGTATAACATCCAAGACCAAGCATATATAAGATCTAATTTCTGGGCTTTGAAGATTGCTTCTTCCTCATATGTAACCCCGAATGTAGTAACATCCTTCGAGATAAGAGGCTGCAAAGACTTAAGGAACCATTCTAAAAGGAAATTTGGGGGAACGCAGGTCTTGATCAACCTCTTCCGTCTACACCACTCCTAGATGTGATCCGAGATATGAGTGGTTGTGTCCTGGCATAAAGTCGATAGAAGTTCTAGGCCAACATCGTAACAAACCGACAAATGGAAGTGGTTAAGGAAGACAAGCACCATCTAACTAAAGGTTCCATATGCCCCCCCTAGGTAGCTCGATATACCATTTCAAAACAACCCCAATGATGGTGTGTTGAAATAATCTTATCCGAATGGAATCATCATTAAGGGAATTCGAAGAGCACCATAGGTGAAAGGTGGTAATGTGATCACTAGGATCCTCACCATTCTTACCTTCAAATTTCAGAATATCCAAAGGATGTTTGGTGGGGATGGGGGGCCATGTAGGATCGTGACACACATGGTCATTCATCAACTTAGACAAGTATGGATGATTAAGCGTGGCCATAAAAAAGGAGACGAGGTTGTGACATCTGGCCCCAAGCTCCCTGGAAAGATTGTGTTTAGGGAACTGCATCCCATCCAGAGTTCTGGTAAGCACCATGGCCCTGTTTGGGATTGTAAGACCCTCCTCCAGGCTGATTCATAAGAGGTTGGTTGGGCATCATTCTAGTAGGAATGTTCTGATGGGGGTTATAAAAATTTCCCCCAGCCGGTGTGGCTCCGGGTTGGGGGTTTCCCAAGGTGTAAAACTGACCTCCTCTGGGTGTGAATACAGAGGATAGAGGTGGATTCATCATGCGAAATGTGTTGGTCAGAATCAACACTGAGGAGGTGAGGGTATAGGACATAACTTGAGTAGAATCTTGTCTACCAGGTTGGTTTCTCCACCTAGATGTAAGAGGATTAGACATGAGGTTAAAAGAAGGAATACCTCCCATAGCAAGAGTCGTTTGAGGGATCTAAGATCCACCAAATGAAAATGGAATATAAGGAGGATTTGTTCCCCCAAGTCCAATTCTAGCATTAGGGCCAACAGTTAGGATGGAGTTTGAAAATTGCGAAGTAAAATTTTACATACCATAGGAAAAATGACTAGAGGCCATAGGGATGGACTGAAAATTATAGCCCGGTGAGTGACCAAGAGACCCAAATGGGTTCGTAGAAATAGGTTGAGCATTCACTATAGGATGGGAAACAATGATGATATGTGCCTTCGAAACTACAACCATTTTGGTTGCAGGAGTCGAAGGGGTTCCATTAACTATAGTAGGGGTGGGAGTTGAAGGGCTCCCAGAATTATGATGACTCAGTTCAGTACTCATCCTTTTAGAATCATAAGTCTGAAAAGTGGAGGTGTGTGTACCACATCTAATAAATCTATGCCTTTTAGAAGGAAAAGACTCAAAATCCAGTGGTAAATGTAAAAAGTAGCGAGACCGGTGGGGAAGCTTGTCCGACTCCACGATAACTTAAGACTCAATATATAAAAACAAATCCTAAGTCCAACTAGTAATCAAAGAGCACACCAAAAATAATAAAATGACCAATATGCATGAAAACAAGATAAAGTGGTTGAAAGGGACCTCCCTCCCTAAAGTAGGTATGCCTCACCCAAGAGGGGCCTAAGACTCCCTGCTAAAGATCAAAAGAAACATAATCAGCTAGAAGGGCCCTCGTGGGATTAAAAACCAGTCAGTCTGATCCCCCCGGAGTGGTAATCCTCCATAAAGGTTGTGCGTTGTCCGACCCTTATCTGACCCAATGTACCTGTAGAATAACTCCTGCAAGTAACCTATGTGGCACCTAAGTCAAGAAACTAAGAAACCACTATATAATCAATGCACATGCAAGTTGTTGTAAGTCAGGTCCATCATATGGGTAGGGTAGCAAAGCCCGAAACCTTGAAATTACCGCCTCTCATAGAGTTAAGGGCACTAACAAGATCTCTAGATACAAATAGATCCCCAGAAATATCTCTTACGCTAAGAAGGTATCGGGGGGATATCCCTTCAACCGACTTCGTGTGACCTCGTGATTAACTCCGGTGTAAACGAATCCTCCTGATATTACCGATTATACAATGGATTTCTCCACTCCCTTAGTCAGACACATATGTTGATTTAATAGGATTGGAGAAGTTTACTCACAAAATCCTATTCCAAGGCATTAAATCCTAAGTTGGTTTGTGCACCCTAGAAAATAAAATTGTTACTAATCAATTTTAAATTATAGTGTTAATTTTAATGGCCCTGCTTACTAAAAAAGGTGCGATGGTGAAACTCATGATGTTATGAATCAACAAGTAAAGTAAATATGAATACAATGCAAAGTTCTAACTTCAATTTTCAATGAATGATATGTTTCTTAAAAACAATGCATTTTTCAATTTCAACTTTGAAATTATGAATAAAAATGCAATCTTTCTTTACATGCACTAAGCTAAATGACAAAGACTCAAAAGATCAAAATGCCAAGCAATGCAAAATTACTAATATTTTTGTATTTTCAATATAAGAAAAATGAAAATGCATGGACTAAACAACAACTTGATATATAAAGACTCTACTATGTATAGAAAGAGAAAACTCAAGTAGGATACCAAGGAGCAAAACACCCAACCCAATGTACAAGGTGTTGGAAGATTGGTTGTTGTCATTGATGTCAACCCTAGTCATGGGTTTTGGACCAGAAGATTGATGAAGTTATTTGGACATGAAGGAAAATGAACATGAAGATACAACACCCATGGATGGATAGTATACATCATTCTCTTTCCGGTGGTATGTGACATGTCACGTGGATCCTCATGGTTGAGGAGAAATGAATTTTTGAAGATGACAAAGTGAATTGTACATGTAGGCCCTGAAGATAATTAAAGAAAAGAATTACAAAATAAGAAAGTGTCAGGTCGGCCCTAATGTTAAAAGGAAGTGACATAAATGGTATAAATAAACATCATTATACATTCATTT
>JASDQU010682974.1:103623-122767 GCA_032191745.1 Picea mariana
GTTCTAAGGTATGTTATTTTCAGGTCATCTTACCATTTTTTCCATAACTTTTTTTCTAGAACGATTCAGATGGTGAAATCGCTATGGTAGTGAGAAGACATATCAAGGTACCTCTGGTAAAAATTTCAGCTCTTGATTTGCTATAATTATGGAGATATACTTTGTGGAATATAGGGTTTGTGACCAGTCCTGAAACTAGTCAAAAAACAGGTGTTCCGGGTAACACAGTCATAACTTTTTCATACAGACTCCAAATGCAGTGGGACCACTTCCATTGGAAAGAGTATGGACTTTAGTTTCTTGTGTGCAAGTTTCAGAATCAGATGTTAAATATTGAGCGTGGGGCATGCTGTACAAGTCGGGTCTTCTGAACAGACCAGAATTGAATAAAGTTTTATTATCTCTCATATATTCTTGGGTGGAAGGAAGGGGCAAGGATAGAGAGTTCAGATATCTCTTTATATTGGAGGATTGTATCTTCCTCTTGGAGTTTTATCCCTCCCTTTACATTTGGAAGCTGTAGCTACCTTTGGAAGTCATTACTTCCCTTGAACAAAAACTATTGATTATTTCTCATATATTGTGCATGGTGTATTGTGGTGTATTGGTGTAAATATTATACTATTGTTCATTGCTCATTGGATATAATTTAATGGTTTAAGTATAAGCTGAAAAAATGTTTTAAATTGTACTCGATACTGATTCACCCCCCTCTCAGTATCAACACAAGGACAATCAAAATGAAAAGATGATGAGAAAGGATCCGCCCAAAAATTCAACCAAGGACAAGTTTCCTATCATCCCACAGACACTTAACAGTCACTACAAAGACCCAAGAAGACTCAACAATCATCAAAACCTACCCAACAACCACCAAACCCAGCAAACGAGCAAAATAGGTTAATGTACACGACTGTTTAAGGGAAAAGTGTGTATGTATGCAACTTGTAGAAGGACAACATGCATATATACACAAATGTCAAGCAAAAACCCGCGTATATATGTGAATGTCAAGAAAAAACCTGCGTATATGTTTCAAAAACACAGCTAGGAAAAGGAGAAGGCTGAAAGAATCAGAACCCGAGTGAATAGAGGCTGTCAAGCAATGATATGACAAGAAACACAATATGAACGAGAACAATCTAAGGAGAAAAACACTCCAAACCCCAAGAAATAAGATTCAATCCCCAGTATAGTCCCCAATTCTGTTACGAGGAAAATATCTATATGGTTAGGGGAAAACCACAACAAATGTAAATGACTGCAGAAATCAACTCTATTCTCAAGTATGCTATATAAACAAATATGCTAGCAAGACAAGATGAAATTCCTACCTCGTCCAGACGTTCGATGAAGTCCACTGTTGAGCACTCGACCCAAAGCAATATACCTGCAACTAATCCTCAACAACTAAGCAAAGTAAGCATATGGTGATAATATATGATGCTAGCACATTCAATAGCATAATCCATTAACATTCATGAAAAATATGGCCATGGAATAATAATTCAAATATTTGCAAGATATCAATTGGACGGGAAAAGAGTATTTCTATTAATATATGATTAACAGAAGTGAAAAAGTTATAGACTTCCCTGTTGGCACAGTTTGAAACTGATAAACTAAGTTCCTTCTAGTTGGGCCTCCACCACTTCAATCGTCCACCAAAGGTAAGCTCATAGAAGAGAGACAATGAAGTTCTCAATCAATAAGGGAAGAGCTTGGGGGATAAACACTGTGTTCAGACTTAAAGGACAAAGGGATGTAGACTCAATGTGAAGTGAATAATTTCTCTAGAGTAACTTTGCTCTCAAAGTTGAATTCTTTCTCCTCTTTCCATAGCTTGGAATTGGCCCATTTATAGCCTTCAAATGGAACTGAAGGGCCGATTCAAAATGTTTCCAGTATATGGAAGGCCAAGGATCATTGATCTCCTGTCGTGACATGGAAACCTGACACCATTTTTCATTTTTGGGCACAAATCCTGATGTACATGGGCTGTAGTGGTGCAACCTGCGTATACACATGCTGTATAGTAGGAAAGGAGCGTATATGTGGAAAAAATGTATTTTTAGCTCTGGGATTTTCAAAAAGGGATGAAAATTCTGCATAGGGAAATGGAAAAAGGCCTTTTGTGCAATATTTCATAGGGTGAGGCAAATCTTTCTATAACATATAGGATTTAAACCATTGTGTCTTTTGACATGAACCATTGCACCCTTTCATTTATTTAACAACTATGTTATTTTAATAACAAATTTCCTCTTTGGGTGAACTTGTTTCTTCTTTCAATCAATTTTAATTAAGAATCATATTCTTAATTGGCACTATTTTCTAGGCCAATCCACAATTATGGCAGCCTATAATTTCTCGATTCAAATTATGAAAATAGATTCTTCCTTCAACCCACTCCCCTTTGTGATTGCAGGCTAGAAACCACATGCTTATCCATTCCAAGTATTGTTCTATTATCACTTTCCCTTTCCTCCCTTATTCTTCTACATGGACTGTATTTAAATGTCTGAGGGATTATCTAGGCCCTTTGCACTCTTTATAGCTTCTTTACCTTATCACACGACCGGTGCTGGAACCAAGTCCTTCGGTACTTCAACCTTCAGGATTCCGACCTTTTCAATTATTGCATTCTTACGAAGTTTGACCTAACGAAGTGGTCATCAAGAGTGGGCAATCGATTGCTGCTAGTTGATAGTAATCCTTATGCTATCCTTCCACTATACATGATTGAACGATCAAGAAATATCCCAGATGATCTTAGATCAATGATAAATGTTATTTCGTGACTTTGGCCTTCGATGCTTCATGCATTTTTGCTGGTAGGACATCCCTAGAGGCTGTAATCCTAGAGTGATTTGGTATGTTGGCATCACCTAGGTTGATGTGGACCCATAGTATGTGTGCCACATGTCACCCTGATTCGTAACTTTCATAGACCTTATGTGCCAAATGGACCTTGAAACTTGTCACCATTTGATTGGGCCACGCGTCATCTTTGTCGTCTGCCACATGTTTCCCTCCTGGATCATGGCTCTAGGCTGCTTGATCTAACAACTCTGACTTAATTTCCTGATAAGATGGATGGTCCATATTTCATCTAGGCGCTTTAAATAGATCGATGGTTTGGATATAATCAACCATTGAGTGGATGCTTCTTAGTCATTTTAAACACTTAGAATTATTTCATGTGACAGGTTCGCGAACTCTCGAACTTCCATACTCATATGTCTTCTTGAGTGTCATCAAAATGCATGTCCAACTTCTGTTACCTCCATAATGAACCATACATATTGATCCAACGAATCTGACTTAATCACCCGGTGAGGTGGATGGTCCATATTTCATCTAGGTGCTTTAAACAGATTGATGGTTCAGATATAATCAACCGTTGTGTGGATGGTTCTTATTCATTTTAAGCATGGAATTTTACTTAGAATTATTTCATGTGATGGGTTAGAGTACTTTCATACTTTTAGAATCACATGTATTCTATGGTGTCATCAAAATGCACCCCTGAATTTCGTAGCCTAAAAGATGAACCTATACTTAGAAAAATTTTCAAGTGTTTTTTCTTAGGTTTGTGGACTTTGGGACTTTTAGACCCATAACTCTTCTATGGTGTCATCAAAATGCACCCCCGATTTCCATTACCTCCATAATGAACCATACTTATAAATTTTTACGTGAAGTCATGAAGCTTATACTATTCTTCCACTGCTTGATCTAACGACTGAGGATTATTTCTCCTGATATGACGGTTGGTACTTAATTTCTCCCAACCTTTGGCTCCACATTGATATGATGGTATTGATTTGTCCTAAAAACTACATCAACGAACAAGATTCCTCCTCGACCCCTTTGGATTTACACTTGGTCTTCAACTAAACCACGATCATTGGTCAGTGCCTTCGGTCAACGATTGATAGTTTTCATATCTCTTGACTGTAATAGAGTTTCCTCACAACTCTGAGGGTGTTCTATAGTTGATCTGTTGGGAATTCAATCCCAATAGCACTTCCTTTGTACCACTCCTCCTTTCTGAGATTTTCATTCGACCTTTCCAAAGGTCTTAACGCTGCACGCTCTAATTTTGTGCAACCTGATATGCTACCTCTCATGAGATTTAGGTTTATATTGAATTCCTATGCACCTTGTGCTATGTTTTATGTACAACCTGCTATGCTATATCTCCTGAGATTTATGTCAGTGCGCTTATCTATGCACTTTCTATGTTTGATTCATGTTGCCATCAATGACAACACACAATCAATAATGCTTAAATATGGAAGAATTGACCAGATTTTCTATTGATTGCATTATCATTTTGGAAGTATATGGTGTTATTTCTCATTGAATAGACCGGGGATATATCTCCTTGAGTAACTTATTAATTTGTTAGAATAAACATTGGTGTGAGTATTTTTGACCTAGTCAAAGAAAGACCAACATAATAGAAGTCAACTGACTTGCTTTTGAATCAACTATGTTCATATTTGAAGTTTCTTGTACTCCTTGTTGAAGACATGGGTGTTGTTCAAAGAGTTCATGTAGAGAAAGAGAGAAGGTTGAAGCTTTCCTCTTAGGAATAAACCATTGTTGAAGTGAACATATTGGTTTCTCACCTTTGCCATGAGATTTATAAGAAGAATGAAACCACTTGGAGGTTGCAATGGTACATGCCAAGTATTGTTGTAGATCAATAAGTTTGATGAATGAATTATGGTGATTGTTTTCATGGAAAGAACATGTGAATGTGTCTTTCAAAACCTCATGGAAGAAGTTGGGGATAAGACAATTCTACTTGATGAATTGGAGGAGGAAGTTAAAAAATTCTCTCATATTGATGTTGATGGGCTTGAGGAGTAGATTGATGGGTTGAAGAAAAATTCCTAGTTGGAGACTAAAGCCACATTCTTGTAGTTCTCTATTGATGAGATTTATGAGGAAGCCACTCCCCTCCAGGTAGATAATATTTCGTTATTTGATGAATACAAGGATTTGAAGAAAGACTATGATATTTTACTATTGTAGTGGCTAGGAAAGATGTGAATACATGGATTGTAGGATTGAAAATATGGTCTTGAGCTAAAATTCAGTGGATTGTAGATTGATGCAAATAAGCCTAATGTTTAGAAGATTGATGGTGTGTTTGAAAACTCCTCTTAGAATACTTTTTCTATTTATGTTCAAGATGTCGATATTGCTTGTAGGCTTGTTGATTGTAAGAAGGATGATTTGATGGTTTGACATATTCTCATATCTTTTTAGCTACTAATGTTGTGATTTCTCCTAGATTTGAGAAACATACTACGCGTATCGGGTCTTGGTTGTTGATTAATATGGGATATACCAGAGGTGGACTTGGGAAGAGTGGACATGGTATTGTTGTTCAAGTTATTTGTAAATCAAGACAACCTAGAGAAGGTCTTGGATACGATTGAAGTTCATCAACAAATAGAAGTGGCTCCATACCAACTGATGTTTTGTTTGTTGAAGGTTGATATCTTTTGACTTAGTTGTAGGAAGAGAAATCATCTATTGATGGTTTTGTTGTGTCGACTAAATATTTGGTTGATGATAATATGCTAAAATTTGAAACTGTTATTGTAGATGACATTGTTATTGATGCGCAAGGTTGTCTTGAACCTTTTGTTGAGAAGGAAGTTGTTCTTGCACTTTATGTTGAACATAAATATATTTCTTTTCCATATCCACATATTCATTTTAGAGAATGGAGGAATGTGTTTAGGAATTGAAATTCTTGGAATTGTGGTAGTTATTCTTAAAGGTATTTGTAGAAGAGGCATGGAAGACAAAATTTTGGTTCAGTTCTGGCTACCAGGGTTGAGTGTGGTTGGAATGATGATTGGTTGTGGAAACAATTGAACAAGTGCTTGTGGACTTCCTACATATGTATATAATCAATTGTACAATCATATGATTCTCCTCTCTATACTTGTCAATCTATTAGAGTGGTCGATTGAGGTTTGACTGGTTGTGTCGGTTGACTAAGTATCAATTGAGGATTTTGTTAGAAAATTATATTGTTTGACATGTTTTGCTTATGATTTGAAAGAATTGATATGTGCCTTATGGAATATTATATCCCTTAGTTGTATTTAAGGGGGGATGTTATTAATGTTTGATAAAGTAAACCCAACTTGAATTATCTAGTTGTTCGATCGACTTGGACTTGTTATTAAGACCAATTGAATCTAGTCCCACTTATTTTTTTAATGATTGGATTGTTGGGGTATGAAAATACTTGTCTGACTTGTCGTTGCATCCTAGCATGTTAAACAAAAATGTCGATTGTAAGCTATATAATGCCGACAAAGATGTTGATTGAGAACTGTTGTGTGCCGTGGTGGGTACCTATTTGATTATTGTCAAATAGAGACAGTTTGAATGAAAAACAAAGATCTCTTGATTGTTCTATATTATTGCTTGTTGTCTATTCAATTAATCAATTCATACTATCTGGATAGTAGTTATTTGGAACCTTGTTATGATCTTGTTGTTAGAATGTGTTAATGATTTCCTACTGGTCTTAGATTATATGGATATGGAATTTTTTAATATTATTCTTCAATAACTCTCTATATTGTAAAAAAGGTTTATCCCACATGCATCATGGAAATTTTTCTCCTTTCACTTTCTCATTTATAAGTGAGGTGAAGGAGGCCCTTTAGAAGTGAAAGAGAGTGTGAGAGAGTAAGTGTTTTATGGTATTGATATGGGTCCTTAGGCTAGATCATCCATATGGGGATGACATCTCTTGTAATATTGGAGTTTTCCTGAGGAATAGAAAGACCAACTTTTGTGGATGTTTCCCCACATTGGGGTTTTACCATGGAAATCATGTCTCTCTTGTGTCTCTTGTCTATTTGATATACTAAATTTATTGATGCTTGGAATAGGTGTTTAGTTTGGTTAGATTGATTTATATGTTTATGCATATTTCTTGGATCTTACATGGTATCAAAGATGGTTACCAAGATATTTCTCCTTGCACAATTTTTTTTTTTTTTTTTTAATTTTTGCATCAGGTTTCAGTAGATTTGCTTGTTTAGCCCCCCTTCTCTTGTGGATTTTCTTTTTTTATCTAGACAACCACTTCAATTTTCACTAGATCTAAGCATATCTCTCCTTTTTTGAGTCTTTTTTCCACAAATTTTTCCTCACCATTGTCTATGGAATATAACATTTAGTCAAGATTGACTATTGGTTTGTCAAAACCGATTTCCGTTTTCCTAGATTTAAATTAATTTTCCTAGTCTAGCCTAGGTCATTTTATTTTTTTTTGACCTAAAGTTTTGGGTAAATTTTTAGGTTTGGTGGTTTACCAAGCCTATTTTTTCACCAAACCTAGCCATTTCTTCCGAAGCTAATAAATTTTGATCCGAGAGGCCATTTTGGGTAATTTTTTTTGGGGGTGTAGTCTTTCAATGCCTATCCAACTAACCTCTTCCTCACCTCTCCAAGAACTATACAAACCATACACATGTGGTTTTTCTGTTCAAGCTCTATTTTTTTTCAAATTTGTAGGTGTACGACCCATTTTCTATTAGTCTGATGGTTTTACCAAGCCATCTCTTCATTGAACGATGGATCTAATTATTTGAGGGGTTGCCTTTTCTGTTAATTGGATCGATGGTTTCAACAAGTCAATAGATCAAAGAGTTTACTACTCTCTCTGCACGTTGAAAGATGATTTGCATCATACGACTGCTTAATATTACCAGATTGGGTCGACTTCATCAAGATCTTGTATACCAATCATTGGACCAATATTCAAGAAAAATTTCTTTGTTTATGCATTCATGTAAATGTTTTGAAGGCTTGCAACTCATATTGTTTCATATCGACAACCAGTCTCACATGCTGATCTGTACAAAAATTTAGGGGTCTGGATTGGATACATTATCACAAATTGTGGCTCTTGTTGCTAGTGGTTGTCGATGATCTCTTTTTACAGATACATGATATGCCCACTCTCTTTATGATTGAGTTTTCATTTCTTCACAGAGACATTGCGGTTTGTTGCAACCTTAGTTGGTTTGTGTTTTGAGGAGAGGTTTTTGAGTATCCGTGGGCACTCCTCCATTCGATCCATATGATCCCGATTGGTACCATGTTAGAGTAGTGTCCTACCTCTTCAGATATGGGATTCCTTGCTACAATTTTCTATAGAGATCAAAGTTGGAAACCTGGTCGGCCCTGTTGCATATCGCGGTTCTTTGGTTAGTTTTTTTGCTGGAGATTCCTGGGCCTGCTCATCCTAGATAAAAGGGGTGTCCTTCTTCAAAGTATGCATGAAACCCTTAGTAATATTGGCACAGTTTACTATAAACTGACGCAAAAATTTAGCTTTCCCCTGTAAACCTTGAAGTTGTCGAATAGTGCGCGGGGAAGGCAATCGAAGTATTGCCTCAACCTTTAACAGATCTACCATGGTCCTGGTCTTAGAGACTAAAAATACTAGAAGATGTCCAAACCTAACACAAAAGATTCATTTATGAGGGTTCAACTAGATTCTATAATGACGACATCTTTCAAAATCTAGCCGAAGGTGCTTAGGGTGATCCACTCTCTTACGAGAGTGAGCAGCAAGATCGTCAAGATAAGATTTGACTATATGTTTAATATTGTGGAATGTGAAGGCCAGAGCACGTTGGAAGGTTGCTTCGACATTTTTAAGGCTGAAAGGCATCTTCCGGTATGAGAAAGTACCCCAAGGACAAATAAATGTCGTCTTATGTTGATCCTCAGGTTTAATTTGAATCTGGTTATACCCTAAAAATCTATCCATGAAAGAAAAAAATTCACTTCCTGCACACTTGTCGAGAATATGATCGATGAAAGGTGTCAAGAAGTTGTCTTTAGGACATACTTTGTTCAGTTCATGAAAGTCCATGCATACACATATGGTTCCTTGCTTCTTATTCATAGGAATGAGATTGTATACCCATTCAGTCAAGGGAACTAGGTAGATAAAGTCAGCATTAAGAAATTTCTCTACCTCTTCCTTAATAGCAGGGGCCTTCCGAGGATTGACATCTCTAAGACATTGTCGAACAGGCTTAGTATCTGGATAATTTTTAATCTCATGCTTGATAATTCGAGGGTCGATTCCTGACATCTATTCATATGACCAAGAAAATACATCTCAGAATTCCTTGAAGAGCTCGATGTAGATCAAGATTTCTTTTAGCGAACAATCTGCACCGATGTGTACATTTTCAATCTTTCCAGGGGTATGAGATATACTGATCATGACGATAGGATAGATACTCGCCATATTTCCTTCAACAAAAATGTCGTGCGTATCAAGTGGAACTACGAAGTGACCGACTATCTTGCTCAAAGTAGATCCAAAGTCATCTTGTTCGATTCTAGCAAGATCTGGGAGAAAATAAGAGCGATGATGCACATCATCCCAAGGTTTGTCAGAACCATTCATGGCTTCGATGATATCTTCATTCAAGTGTAAAGTCTCATCGAGGTAGTCATGTGAACAAGATGATGAAGTGGCCCACATGGGATTAAGAACAGGATCCTCCTCATCCGTCAGTGAGGTAATAGGATCGGGATTAGTGGAAGAGTCAAGAACAAATTGATACACTATCTCCACTATCGATAGTGTCATGGCCATTCTAGAATGCGAATGACCTTCACAAGACGTAGTCGAGGAAGGTAGGGTCCAAGGATCGTTAAAATAGGAAGTGCGGAAAGGAACAAACCTCCCCGACGAAACATGCCTATTGGACATGGCGTAAACATGGTGAATCAGTGCCATGAATTCGAAGGTACCCATAAGGGATGAGTACATTCCGACACTGATATTCTCAGTTGTCAGCTGAGAATTGTCAACCACAGGGATCGACGGTCCAACAGATGCACTCGGGATAGCATACGCAAAGGATAACTGGTCGATCATATCAATCTTCCCATCATGAGGAAAACAAAGAGTATGGAAGAAGGACGATATGGCGACAGTCATAGAATAAGTCCAATTGCGTCCTAGTAACAAGTTATAATTGAGAGGCGCATCAACCACCTCGAAATCCACCTCTACCGTCTTCCCACCTAACTGGACTAGAAAGGCAGGAAGAATACCGTGAGGGTGGAAGGAACAACTGTCAAAAGAAGTCAACATGGTCGGAGACTTAGAGAGAGTCATAGAGCCAAGATCTTTCCAACAGATCAGGGACATCACACATGTTACAATGCCTTCATCAACAACCGAACGCTTGATGGTATACTTTGAGTAACCCACGTGGATTTCAAATGCCACATGGTAAGGAAAGTGAGGCTTCACATCTGTGATGTCAAACTTGATAAATTTCGAGCCATTGGGGTCTAGATATCCTAACACATATAACAAGGGATTCCTTTGTGAGGGACACATCTGGAGTACCTCCAGAGCCGACTTTGCACAAGGGGTTTGACCCAGGTCCTCAACAATAGAGTAATTCTGGGTGGCTCTAGCATTTGGATTGTGGATAGAGTGCTTGAGTACTCCTTTTAGAATATGAGGTAGTGGCTTTGGTTTTTTGATATGAAAGGGCATCTTCGAAGGAGGAGGATATTCTAAACCAGGTACAGTTTGTGAAGAACTGTAATCGCGAGAACGGGTGGCTACATTAAACTAAGAATTGACCATATTGATACACAAACGACCATTGTCTTGTGTCGGTGGGTTTTGATTTCCACCAGACATATTTCCAGCATTCGAGGAGCTCGAGGCCATGTGCTGTTTATGTGGAAAATGATTCATCAACACGTTGAGCAATAGAGATAAGAGCCTCGCATCTTTCACAAGTTTGGGGCATAAATGAGTAAGATGATCGTCTGTACAAAGATTACATGGAAATTTCACCTTACACCTTTATTTCTTGCCCTCACCAGCATTATTATTCATCCTCTCATTATTACCATTTTCCTTGGGTTTATTATTATTCTTCCCACCCTTACGATTATTATTACTTCCTTTCTTCTTATTCCCACCTGGTTTCTAGTTACCATTTGGGCCGGTCGACGACTACACAGAATGTACATCCACTGACTAAGTGGGATTGGATGACACAGGTGAAGCTGGCCCTCCTAGATACTGGGTTAGAGACAAATATTTCAAATGGATTGTCACCAAGTTTGCGGATTTCACATTGGAAGAGCCTACAATGCCATCAGCATGAGGTCCGAGCTTCTGTCTATAGTCATAGTTTGAGCTCGGTGTGTCCGGAAGAATCTCGTATAACATCCCATAGTGATTGTATATAAGATATAACTGTTGTGCTTTGAATATTGTTTCTTCCTCAGATGTAACCCCAGATGTAGCAACATCCTTTGATATAGGAGGCTTCAAGGACTTAAGGAACCATTCTAACAAGAAATCTGGGGGTATGCAGGTCTTAAAAAACCTCTTCCATATATGCCACTCCTGGATGTGATTCAAGATATGAGTGGCTTTTTCCTAGCGTAAGTTCGACAAAAGTTCTAGGCCAACATCGTAATGAACCGACAATTGGAAGTGGTAAGGAAGACTAGCACCTCTGTTCTAAGAATTTTGCGACCATTGTTGTGATGAGATAGATCTTCCAGATTCATTGCAATGGTTGTTTCTTATTTGATGTTTCAGACCAAACCAGTGTGGTCCATCATCAGGAAAGTATTATGAGAAATGATGGACCACACTGGTTTGGTCCAAAACGTCGAATAAGAAAAAAACGATGTCAATCTGAAATATCTATCTCATTAAGACTAGCACCATCTGACTAAAGGTCCCATATGCCCCCTAGGTAGCTTGATATACCATTTCGCAGAAACCCCTATGAGGGTGCGTTGAAATAATATTAACCAAATGGAATCGTTGTTAAGGGAATTCAAAGAGCACCATAAGTGAAAGGTGGTAACATGATCACCAAGATCTTCACCATTATTGCCTTTGAATTTCAGAATATCTGAAGTAAGCTTGGTGGGAATGGGGGCCCATGTAGGATCATGACACACAGGGTCGTTCATCAACTTAGACAAGTCTAATAGATTGAGTGTGGCCAGAAAAGGGAGACGAGGTTGTGACATCTGGCCCTAAGCTCCCTCAAAATATTGTGTTTGGGGAATCGCAGCCCATCCAGCGTTCTTGTAAGAAACATGGCCCTGTCCGGGATTGTAAGAACCTCCTCCAGGTTGATTCATAAGAGGTTGGTTGGCCACCATTCCAGTAGGAATGTTCTGATTGGGGTTATAAAAACTTCCCCCAACCGGAGTGGCTTCGGGTTGGGGGTTTCCCAAGGTATGAAACTGATTTCCTCCAGGTGTGAATCTGGAGGATAAAGGTGGATTTGTCATGCCAAACGTGTTGGTCAGAATTGACATTGAGGAGATGATGGTAAAGGATGGATCTTGAGAAAAATCTTGTCCACCAAGTTGGTTACGCCACCCAGAAGCAACAGGGATAGACCCGGGGTTAAAAGAAGGAATGCCTCCCATTGTAGGAGTCGTTTGAGGGATCTGAGAGCCACCAAATGAGAATGGAGTGTAAGGAGGAGATGTTCCCCCAAGTCCAATGCTAGCATTAGGGCCATCAATTGGGATGGAGTTTGAAAATTGCGAAGTAAAATTCGACATACCATAGGAAAAAGGACTAGAGGCCATTGGGAAGGAATGAACATTATAGCTTGGTGAGTGATCAATAGACCCAAATGGGTTCATGGAAATAGGTTGAGTATTCACTATAGGATAGGCAAAAATGATGGTAGGTGACTCTGACACTACAACCATTGTGGTCACAGGAGTCGAAGGGGTGCCATTAACTATAGTAGGTGTGGGAGTTGAGGGGCTCCCAGTATTTTGATGACTTAGTTCAGTACTCATCCTTGTAGAATCACAAGTCTGAAAAGTGGAGGTGTGTGTACCACGTTTAATAACTCTATGCCTTTTAGAAGGCAAAGACTCAAAATCTGGTGGTAAATGTAACAAGAGACGAGACCAGTGGGGAAGCTGGTCTAACTCCACAATGACTTAAGACTCAAGATATAAAAATAAATCCTAAGGCCAACTAGTAATCAAAGAGCACACCAAAAATAATCTAACGACCAATATGCACACAAACAAGATAAAGTGGCTGAAAGGGGCCTCCCTTCCTAAGGTAGGTATTCCTCGCCCAAGAGGGGCATGAGACTCCCTGCTAAAGATAAGAGGTATCATAATCAATTATAAGGGCCCTCGTGGGCTTAACAACTAGTTGGTTAGATCCCCCCGGAGAGGTAATCCTCCATAAAGGCCATGTGTTGTCCGACCTAAGGTACTTGCAGAATAACCCCTGCAAGTAACCTATGTGGCACCTAAGTCAAGAAACTAAGGAACCACGGTATAACCAATGCACATGTGAGAAGTCATAAGTCAGGTCCACCGTATGGGTAGGGTAGCAAAGTCTGAAACCTTGAAAGCATCGCCTCTCACGGAGGTAAGGGCACTAGCAAGATCCCCAGATATGAATAGATCCCCAAAAATATCTCTCACACTAAGAAGGTATCGGGGGATATCCCTTCAATCGACCTCATGTGACCTCATGATTGACTTCGGTGTAAGCGGAGCCTCCTGATATTATTGATTATACAATGGATTTCTCCACTCCCTTAGTCAGACACATATGTTGATTTAATAGCCTTGGAGAAGTTTACTCACAAAATCCTATTCCAAGGCACTAAATCCTAGGCTAGTTTTTTCACCCTAGAAAATAAAATCGTTACTAATCAATTTTAAATTATAGCGTTAATTTTAATGGCCTTTCTTAATCAAAAGGTGCGGTCATGAAACTAGTGATGTTATGACTCAACAAGTAAAGTAAATGAATATGAAAACAATGCAAAGTCCTAACTTCAATTTTCAATGAATGATATGCTTCCTAAACATGAAATTTTCAATTCAATTATGCAATTCTAAATAAAAATGCAATCTTTCTTTACATGCACTAAGATAAATCACAAAGAATCAAAAGATCAAATTGCCAATCAATGTAAAATGCCTATTTTTTGTATTTTCAATATAAGAAAAATTAAAATGCAAGGAATGAACAATAGCTTGATATAAAGACTCTACTGTGTATAGACAGAGACAACCCAAGTAGGATATCAAGAAGCAAAAATACCCAGCCCAAGGTGCAAGGACAATCAAAATGAAAAGATGATGAGAAAGGCACCACCCAAAAATTCAACCAAAGACAGGTTTCCTGTCATTCCATAGACACTTAATAGTCACTACAAAGACCCAAGAAGACTCAACAATCATCAAAACCTACCCAAAAACCACCAAACCCAACAATCAAGCAACAAAGTTTGATGTATGCGACTGTTCAAGGGAAAAGAGCATATGTACGCAACTTGCAGAAGGACACCACACGTATATACATGAATGTCAAGCAAAATCCTACATATATGTGCCAAAACACAACTAGGCTAAGGAGAAGGATGAAAACTCAAACCTAGAGTGAACAGAGGCTGTCAAGTAGTCATACAACAAGAAATTCAATATGAAAAAGAGAAATCTAAGGAGAAAAACACTCCAAACCCTGAAAAAGAAGATTCTATTCCTAGTATGGTCGCCAATTATGTTATGAGGAAAATCTCTCTATGGCTAGGGGAAAACCACAACAGACGGAAATGACTGCATAAATAAACTCTATTCTCAAGTATGCTATATAAACAAATATGCTAGCAAGACAAGATAAAAGGCCTACATCATCCAGACGTTCGATGAACTCCACCGCTGAGCACTTGACCCAAAGCAATATGCCTGCAACTAGTCCTCAACAACCAAGAAACACAAGCATATGGTGATAATATATGATGTTAGCACATTCAATAGCATAATCCATTGATCTGAAAATAGAAGGTTAACTTGTTATGCTATGCAAGCACCCTCTACCTCATGAAATTAAACCTTAACAGGACCTTGCTTCATGTGTTAATTTATGCAAGATGGTTTATGTGTTAAGTTCTTGGTTCTTCTTTGCAAAGTTCATGTGTGAGGAAAGGTTCTTTTAACTGATAAAATATGTGTTATAAACCAATGTACAGCCATATAAAATGCAGCAAATAACACATCAAAAACACAGCAATACCAAGATGATAAAGGAGTTCACCCCTCTCTGGGCTACATCTCCTTGAGCCTCCTTCAATGGACTTGGCTCTCTGGGATTAGAATGTCAAATGCTCTTTACAAGCTGCTTCTCAACTCCAATGGTTTTACAGACTGTACCATTGGGTTCATAATACACAAAAACCCCAAAAATGACTGTTACAACTCTGAAAATGGACAATGGCTCATCCAACAATGACCTCTTCTACATGTGACCTCCAAGCTTCCAAAAATGAGCTTGAATGAGGCAAAAATACCTGTAGAAGTCCTCCAATGGATCTGCAACCTATCCCAATGTGTTCAGAGCATAATACACAGTCAGAAATGACTATTCAGTCTCAGCAAATGGACATGGGCTCATCTGAGCAATGCCTCAAACAATGAGGGCTTTAATCTTCATGGAGCTTCCTCAAGCTTCAAATGTGAAAAACCTGCAAATGGGCTCTTCAAATGCCTGTGAAAACCTCACCAATGGACTCAGAACGTCCAAAAACCCCTAGCTGGGCTTTTACAGAACCTGATTTGGTCAAAAACTCATCAAGTTATGGCCTCTGCCATTTTTCCTTTCTCCAAGCTCTCTTACCTGTGCGCCATTCTGCACCTGTCCAGCCTCCAAACCTAGCTCCGAGCGTTTTCGTGTGCATAAACCTAGCACCCACGCGCGTCCCGCAAATTGCACCAAAATGTAGAACCGTTAACGGAACTCCAGCCCTCCAATTCGGAGGTGTTGGGCGCATGGGGGGCCATATGGCCACGTCCCAGCGCTATAATAGGCATAACTGTTGCCAGGTTTAATCCAATGCTGACATGTGGCGGTGGTGAAAGTGGTTGCATTGACCGTTTGAACCCACATTTAAAATCTCGCGCAAATAAAACACGCACACCATATTTTACATATGGTAATACATACTTTGGGTTGTAATATAAATCCGCGTGCATTATATATATATATATAAATGGTTATAATGTTATATAACCAAACCGCGCATAAATATTATAAAAGGGTTACAAAGTGATGTAACCAAACCGCGCGCATGTGGTATACCGTGGTCACATGCATTTACATAATATATGACCGGGTGGTTTATAAAAATATGAACCCATGTATAACATAACCCCGCGCGTGCTATCAACGGACGGTCATGTGGTATATAGTGTGACCGGGGGCTGGCCCTGTTAAATGATTCCCCCCGCCAAATGACATAACGTTTGGTCATGTGACATACCAATGGGACCACGGGTCCAATTAACAAATACTCCCGCGTGGATAGCAAATACATGTGGTCACATAGAGTGCGATAAAACCTTGGGCCAACTCCGTATGAAAGGAACTCCCGCGCGCACAGTTTGCAAGTATTCTGGTCACGTGAATGTGCATAGAACCGGGGGTCAATTGAAATACCACCCAAATGCTATAACCAATGGTCATATGTAACGGTTCATACAACCGTGGTTTAAACATTGCAAACTCCCGCGCAATGGTAAAGGTTTGGAAAACCGGCGTGGTCACATGTAATGTCAATAGAACCACGGGTCGGGGCTACCCCGGCCCGCGCCCTTTTCCATGCAAAATAACACGCCAATTTAAATATAAATGCGTCCAACCTTATAACAAGAAACACCAAGCGATATGTTGGTTAGCAGGGTTTAGTAAAGGTGATTATAGTGTGGAGGTTTGGGGGTCAAACCCCGCGGCCTCCAAAAAGTTTTGATAAACGAAATCAAAAGCCATTAGCCAAAATAAGGGTGCCACGTGGCAGCCCTTCATTGGGCCACGTGGCACCTTTCTATTCGCCTGAAGTATGACACGTGTCAACACATAATTCGTCGACCACTGCCCAATTAAAATGTGCCATGTCACTCACCTGCCACGTCAGCAAGTGCCACGTCCACTGTACGGCTACCACGTCAGCTGTACGGCCTGCCCAGTCAGCACCCCTTTTTTTCCTGTTTGGCGATTCGAACAGATCGCGATATCTCTCGCTCCCGATGTCCGTTTGAGACAAAACGAATTGCGTTGGGTTCGTGACGATGAGGGCTACAAACCCATTTGTTTTGAGGCGATTCTGAGGACTTTGATTTTTGAGCTAAAATTTGCCCCCTGGTCCAGATCCTGATCACGCCTTCCCACTGAAAGGATTTTGGACCCACAAAATCTTATAATCATTGATCTGAGCTTCAATACTCCTCTTCTTTCAAGTTATATCAACTGATTCTACTTGAAAAGACTTTTTGACAATCACCTGCAAATTTTGACATGCCTTGCACTGCAACTGGCTATGTCACTCAACCACTGCTCTCTGGCTGTTGCTGACCCACTGTTCTCTCTGCAATTGGAAGACTGCCAGCCTTCCCACTGAGAATCAAGTCCCTCTTTTGAACTCTTTGGCGTCAACAATCCGCTCTCCAATGGCTGCAAAATTTTCCTGCGACATCTTGTCACAAGCCAAGAAAACCATCAATCTTGAAAATAAATTGATACAAGACTGAAAAGGACAGCAAAGTCTTTTTGCTCTTCAAGCAACTGTCGCATCTTGTGCTTCATCAAAGCACATGTTGTTTTCCTGCATTTTAGTGCACTCAAAATTGACTTACAAGTCATCCAACACAATCGACTAACATAAGTCGAAAAACATGTGAAACATGTCAACCTTAAAAAATGACAAGTCTAAAAACATGAAAAACAATCATGTTACAAACATGAACCAATCATGATGAACTAACATCAAGTTCATTGTTTATGCACTCACAAAACCAAAGGCATATGTATAGTTCTTCAACTCTCTCTCCTGAATAAACATAGGTACTTAAACCCAAGACATGTGGGTACTAATGAGCTGAATATGCAAAGTATAAATGGCTGTAACAAAATGGACAACATACCCCTCTTTTGCATGTTCTTGACGAGGTGGTATAACACAAGTATGCTTCAAAAACAAAAGCATTCACATGCAACTTGCCTCTACCAAAATATGACAAACTGCTGCCACTTGTCAACTTCAACAAAAGTGAAAAGCTAAGGCTGAAATGTGCATCTATACAGAAAGAATGCAAACCTTACTTACGCAATAAATCAATCCATTTCTTACCAAGCCAACTCAATGGCGAATCCTTCTGCTGAAAGTTGTCTTCTTGCGAATCATCTTGACGCACTTCAATGATGGAATCTCCTCTTCCATTCTTGTCAATCTTTTCATCCAAATGCTTCTTGTGCCGGGGATGAGAGTTTGGATACAATGTCCAACATTGGTCAATGAGATGACCCCTCTTCTGACAATGACTGCAAATCTTCTGCATTTTCTCTTCATGTTGCCTTTGCTTGGAAAGTTTCCTGAAAATGGACTTTCTTTTCCAACACTTTGAAACACGATGGTTATTTAAACCACAAAATGTACATGGTCTTTTTCCATTGTTACATGCAAATTTATTATGCTTAACATAATCAAAAGCAACAGAGTTATAGGTAGATTTATACCTTGAACATTCACCTTTATCGCCGCTTTGAGGAGGTGAATCGGAAGAGTCACAAGCTCTCTTTTGAAGACTCTCAAATCTGCTCTTGTCCTCATGGCTGTCACAACCTTTTTGCTTCTCACATTTGCATTCATCTTGAATACAAGTCTTGCATGCTGAAGAGTTTGAACTTTCAACCAAAGTTCTTGAACTTTCACCTTGAAAACCTTCTTGAGGAGGTGAACTTGAAACAAAAATTGTGTTTGAAACTTTTCCATTAGTTTCCTCAACCTTTGAACTTGTTTCAACAATTCGTTCATAACCAAGACCACAATACTTAGGCCTCTCTTCAACTACAATAGGCTCAATATTTCCTTGTGCATGCTTGCCTAACCCTTTACCTTCATAGCCCATTTTTAACATTAATTTGGACCCTATTCCTTTAGTGTGGTTTTCAAAAACACCAAAGCAATCTTCTTGAGAGGAATTTGAAGACAAACTGACATTACATACCTCATGTGCATGCATGTACTTG